>JAHWFO010077216.1:45253-77900 GCA_023313115.1 Rhysida immarginata | reverse complement strand
TGTGTGTGTGTGTGTGTGTGTGTGTGTGTGTGTGTGTGTGTGTGTGTAAATTGCAATTACACTTTTATGTATTTTAATTTTCTATGACCACATGTTTACGTTTGTGTCTTTTTGTTTACCCAAAAAAATTTTAGTTATCGAATTGGCTAGTCATCACACTACAACAAGATTAGGTTTTGCTTTTCTCGAAAAACAATTGGATGGTATACACTTTTTGTCACTATCCAGAACAATTAATACTATTTGCCTGAAAACAGTTGAATTTCGACCTATACTGTTGTACTTTGGTGAGCTAGTTGCAATTTGTTAACTCAAGAAAAACAAATTATCACCAGACTCAATTTGTGCAATACGTGAAAAGGTTTTTGAAAATAACCAATATGTAAAGGTCATTGTTAATTGTATCTTTCATAAGGGGATGATTCGTGTTTTTTTTTTACAAAAACAGAGGGGTAGCAACGAGCGGTCACTTTCATTAACCTTAGCTGAGAGTTATATAGTTTTTCGCTTGTACCCCTTGTTTTTTTACCTGTCATTCTACTGTAATTTAATTTGTTACTAGCTACAATTTAGGGTACATTTATAATACTTTTTTTTTAATGATGATGATGTTGCTGATGATGATGAACTTTTTTGACACTCTTTGCTAACCTTTAAATTGGAGAGTGTTTTAAAAACATGGTCTGTTGTTTTATATACAATTTATATGTATTGAATGCTTTTTAAATTTATGGGTACAACTCATCAGGGATTTCTTAATTGTGCCATATAAAATTTGACTATTTTGACTGTTTTTAAATTGTTGCATTTACTTTTTGAGGTTTATAATAATTCACATTTGACTCGTATTAACTGCATATAGAGTTTGTGACATTTTTAAATTGAGGTATTTTTTTAATTGTTGCATTTAAATTCGGGTATTTTTTAAATTACGGTATTTAAATTTAAGCATAATGACTGACCAACCTTTAACCTCTTCACGACCAGCCTAAATTTTGAAGGCTACCTTTCAGAACTAGATTTTAGGTACTATCTGACAAACCGGTGATGAACGTGCGTTCATCATGTACAATTTCTGTAAGAAAATTTTGATGTACAATTTTCTTGTACAATTTCAAGTACAATCTTCATGTACAATTTCATGTAGAATTTTGTAAGAAAATTGATATTCCCTGTGTTGGAAATTACAGGTCTCTTATCGCACTAAATATTTATGGAAAAATGAGCATGCAATTTGGAACAAAAGGAATAATACATTCATTACACACTCATTTTTTACGAATGATTTTCTACATTACTGCTTGCATCAACATAATCATCATCATCCATTTTTTACGAAAAAAGAGCAAAAACAATTTAAAGACGGTTCAAATACGATGTACAATGGTGTTGAAATAAGCAATTAGGAAATAAACGCAATGGTTCCATCTATCGACAAGAAAATGGGCCCATAAAAGAATAAACTGTCCCAGATGAGTTTATTGTATCATTCCTTAAAAACCACATTTTCATTTAGTTAATACAATTAATAACTGAAAATGACGAACGCATGTTCATCATGGTATTGGACAGAGGTTCTAGCATGATGAACGCATGTTTGTCACTGATCGTGAAGAGGTTAAATTTGTGTGTGCGTGATCAATTAAATACTGAGGTAGGGACTGAGACACATACACCGCTCACTCAAAGCCAAGCATTAGACATAATTTGACATAGAGTCAACCTCACAATCTTTGTTTAAGACTATCAGGGCTGCCAGTGAGTCAACAGGTTCAGGATAGGGAGGCGCAGACAAATGATGATGATGATGATGATGATGATGATGATGATGATGAAAGCTTCATGCGATCATGCACCCAAGTTTCACCAATAAAAATCCCTTCTCAATTGCCCTCAACCCGTTTACCAACAAACCCTTCAAACCCATCAACGTCAAGGTCTTTATCCTGTTGTCCAGACGCATCACAACCCCAAAACGAATGTACACCCCTCTGCCAGATTGGCAGATAAAGAGGGCAAAGCTTTCACTGAAGTTTGAACGTTGAAGAGGTGTGACAGCAGTTACGGCACCAACAGGTAGCAATCATAGGGGCATTGTTGCTCAAACCAGATCTGATTTTAATGCAGACAACCCTTCATCATCATCTGCCCAGCATACCGGCTTTACTTCAGGATCTGTAAATACCACTGAACCAAATCCTAACCGAGCACCCCAATTGTTGGGTTACCAAAACCTATTATTGGTATAGCCATCCCTAATACTCAATCCGTAGTCACAACTGATTCCTTACCAACACCTAATGAGACCCGTGATTGACGTTATGTGGACGTGGTTCCAGACATTCTCGTAAATATAAAGTTGAAATAACAACATATAAATTGACATTTCAAGGTTTAAAACACTTGCCAACACCAGACGTACCCCGCGTGTTAATGTTAATTTTCGATCAAATTTTTGAGAGTATATTAAGGAACAACCAGGCAATCTATGACCATGCCTGAATTTGTATACAGTCACCCGCTTTAAACAATCCTGTAAATTTACGAATTGGTCAGATTAGCAGTTTCAGCGGTAAGATGGTGTTTGATGCATTGAAACAATCATATTGTGGTTTGATGAAAACGTGGGGAAATTCAGTTCAGGCTTGAAAACGTGGGGAAATTCAGTTATAAACTTCTGGAAACCATTTTTAAGCGGGCGGCATTCGTTGATTTCCTGACCGATAATCGATTTTAGATTGGTGGCCATGAACGTCTATTAGACGATGGCGTGCAACATCGACCAATAATCGATGGTGGGATAAGAAATCTGAGCCCAAGAGTGGTCTGCGCACATCGGCAATTATAAATTTCCACCTGTAAGTGCGGGCAGCAAGACGTATTGTAATTTCTTGTTCGCCGTAAGTTTTAATGGCGGTCCCGTTTGCGGCAACTAGTTGCACGTTGTTTTTTTCCAAAACATACCCCGTTTCTTTCGAGCTTGCGGGGAAAACTGAACGGAAAGCGCCAGTGTCAACAAGGAAATTCTTACCTGAAATCTCGTCCCTTATGTAGAATCCTAGGTGCTTTGTGTTGATTTCGTGTACTCTTCAGTTTTGTTGTTTTTCATGGCCGCTGCGAATCGTAGCGGCCCGCCATGGCGTTTTTTGAATTCCGTTTGCATCCCGGGGCGCATGACCTCGCTGCCTGTCCAAATTTTTTGTGGTAATAACAGATGTCCGTTGTCATATAACTTCGCACTACTTTCCGTGGGGGTGTTTCCTTGGTTGATCGTTTCATCCTTACTGCAGCAACGTCCTCCGTTTCTTCGTCGTTTTGTTCGGTATGCGCGCCGCCCGTTGGGATACGATTATTGCATCCGCCTGTTTTCGCAGATCGTCGATGTTGGTGTCGTCTGTGTTTTGTAACAATATCCGCACATTTTCTGGTAACGTTAAAAGCCATATTTCTTTTTTTATATCTAATTCCTTGTAGGGGCTGTCCGTGTTACCTTTTACTGGTATCCGGCATAATGAAGAAAGTTCTTTCCATACCTGTGTTGCAGTCCTATCCCCCAGCGGCTGTGTCGGCATCTCCAGAATCCGGCGTAAGCGTTGCGACGCGGTTAGGGAGAATTCTTCCATCAACTGTTGTTTGATGTCATTATATTAGATTTCAGCTGGCTGATTTTCCATCCATGCGACTATTTTGTGGAAAATTTCTTCAGGTAAGGCCTCGATTACCAGATCTGCTTTGGTTTGTGTCCGGGTAATTCCTCTCAAACGAAACTGTGTTTCCGCACGGCGGAACCATAACAGCGGGTCCTGTGAAGCGAATGACGGTAATCGTAGACTTACGGCGTTGGCTTCCATAACGATCGGTTCCTCCGTTTTTGGCATGTCGCAAAGAGAAAAAGAAAACGTTGGGTCACCAGTGTAATAATACTACGAAATGAACAAGGAGAAGAACTGAGAACGACTGACTTTATTTTTACCAAATTTCCCATTTCACACAGAGGCGATGATATCACCTTCAACAACCAATCAGAAGACAGGTGACACAAACATAGTAGCTTAATCCTGAACCGCACGTTGATTGGCTGCCACAAAGTAAAAAAGCCTTATAATGGTTAGTCTGGGATCAATCGAAGTTACCTCATGATCAAATCATTTCAGCTCTAAACGGAGCCGAGAAACGTGTTGGTCCATATCTTCTGGACGGTTGGGATGAAAGCAAAAAGATTGTTTATGAATTTTATGGTTGTTATTACCATTCATGTCCAAAATGCACAGACACGCAGGCTTGTAGCATCGAGAGTCGGCTTACAAATACAGAAAATTTCTAACGTACCCTCGACCAAATAGAGTTTTCAAAGACAGAACTACCAGAACACATGTTCAAAATACAATGGGAATGTGAATGTTTTGTTTTGCTAAAACATGATGCCGAATTAAGCCGTTTTTGTGAAACACTGCAATTTGAGCCAGAAACATTCATTACCCGTCGTTATGCATTTTATGGAGGTCATACTGAAAATTTGACAGCGGGTATTACAGAGTCGACTGAACCAGAATGACTTACATATCTGGATTTTACATCATTATATCCCACTGTAAATAAAAGACAAAATTACCCGAAAGATCATCCTATCGTGATTAAAGAAAGTTTTTCCCATGACCTGTATGCATACTTTGGTCTGATCGAAGCAACAGTACTTCCACCAAGGGACTTGTTCATACCTGAGTTACCTTATCGTTCTAACAAACTGTTGTATTTCTCCCTTTGTCGCACATGTGCTGAATACCAGTTGGATAAATTATGCAGTCACGCAGATGCTGAATGTTCATTGACTGCCACCTCGCCCACCCCCGAGTTTTATAAGGCATTGGAAGAAGGATATACTGTTGTGAAAATTTATGAGGTATGGCACTATGACAAACATTTTGTATACAATAAGGAAACAGGGGAAACACATTTTTTAGTGAACATGTGAACACCTTTGTTAGTGGTAAAATACAAGCCTCTGACTTGCCCCCGTATGCCAACACTCAAAGCGAGCAAGATGTATTTTTGAAAGATGTGTACGAAAAAAAAGGCATTGTACTAGTACCATCAAAGTTTGAAAAAAAAAACCCGGTTTACACAGTATATATAAGTTAGCGCTAAACAATGCCTGAAGTTATTTATGCCTAAACAGTGTTTGTTGATAGTTTTGCTGAGTACTATAAACTTTAACACACCCTCAGTCGAAGTGACAGACCTCGATATCGTAAACGATGACATTATCTTAATGTTATATATAACAACTCATCCTACCACTCATTTAAAGGGTAATGCAGTTTTTGCCTCATTTGTCGCGTGTTATGATCGACTAGAATTATATAAAATCTTAAAAGTTTTGGAACTCGTGCACTTTATACCGGTACAGATTGTGCGATTTCCCTTGAACCTAGAGGTGTTAATTTACTCTTGAGAGGACATACTCTGAGAGAACTTACAAATGAGGTTTTTGACAACATTGGGCATAATGTATACATTGAGAAGTTGGTTGTTGGAGGAGCTAAGAATTACTGTATGTACTACTCGAACGGAACTCATGAACTAAAAGTGAAAGGTATCATGTTATCGAGAAGTACAACAGAAATCCTTAAACCAGTCACGAGGGACTCATGAGGGATGAAACTGAGGGTTTGCTCAGAATGCTCAAAGTACCTGTAAACTTCAACCTAGTATGTAACAAAGCAACAGCAACCTTACACAATAAACCCACATAAAAATTTACAGATATACTAATCAAAAACGATTCACAATCGCAGGGAATTTCGCAGAGAGTTTCCCTTATGGCTATTGCAATGTTCAATTAAAAAATACCCAGTGAATTTTATATTTAGGTCAAAATAAAAAGTAATAAAAAGTGATAATATTTATTAAACAATTGTATAAATTGGGTTTGAAAAAAAAGAATAAAAATTAAGAATGAATGTGTATTTTAGTCATGTGTTTTAAGTTGTATGTTACAGTACACACCTCAATATATTTAAATTTTTTCGTAAATTAATAATTTAATTAAATGTAAAGTTATATTTTATAAAAGTATAGTGAAATGTATTTATTTATTTACTTACATAGTAGCAAATACACGCACACACATTAATATTAAAATGTAAACAATTGTTAATAACAATTACATGTGGGAAGTTTTGTTAATTGTAATTAGCTAGTATACATCATGTGGGCTATACTGACACTAGGTGTTTTATGATGTGCAGCAGGGTAGCATATATCAGGTGATTGTATTCAAACAATTTTATGACCAAAACAAACAAACTGCACCTTGTGTTTATATCAATCACTTGTAAAGTATATAAATTACCTTCCCTAGAAACACGTGTAAGTTTTATCATCCTTTTGAAACCTAAGCCCTACCAGAAAACTATTAAAACTTGAATTCAAATTAAATTAAAGGAATAACAAATGGCTTAGTAAACACTTATTGAATAAAAATAGTTGTGAATAATACTTGTAAAATTTACATTTATCATTTTATTTTAAATTGGTTAAATTCAGCCATGATAGTAAAAAGTTAAATTCATTTCATTTATCATTTATTTATTTTAAATCGGTTAAATTTAACATCAATAGTAAAATAAGTAAAAATTATTATTTTTATTTTAATACCTAAAAGTATTAATAATAACAAAAATAATAATAAAAAAGTATTAAAATTAATAATAAAATGACACAAATTTTGAGTGATTTTAAAAAATTTATTTGTGAAAACGACCAAATCAGTTACACAAATCAGCAAAAATTACAGAATTAATTATTTAAAATTAATAAAGTTCACGAGCAGTGGCCTGAGCACTGATCAATCACGACAGAGTATCAATGGATCTAAACAGTTTGCATTCAAAAAAACAGCGAATACTAATGCACCCCTGGTCTTTACATTTATCCTCCATGTTCTGTATAGGGACATCTTCTGGGAAATGTTGTCTTGCCATGATTAGTTGATCTTCACCATTAGCATAAAAGCAGTTGAAAGAATTTTGAGCAACCTCGTAAAAATTTCCAAAGTTGCCAAATTCGGTAGCTCACTACTGTTTAACTTTCAGCAGTAAACTGCCCACTCGGACTTATCAACAGTAGTCTGTTCTCTATCAGGCCACCATGCAGGTGGGTGAAAGTTTACAACTCTTGCAACCCGTGGGATATTTGGTGGTGGTTGCATTTGGTACACAATACCAAGTCCGAGAGATTTAATAACAATCCCCTGATCTTGGCAATTGTGAACCACAAACTCAATGAAACATCAACGTGCTAGGTGGAAAAAATAAAAAAAGACAGTAGAAATAAAGTAAATAAATTGAAGGCTATGGAGATGTAGTAATAACAAAGTACATAAATACTCACTGTTTGCCTTGATCCCTTCGAGACATAAGCTCTCAAAAAATGGGCTTTGTTGGTTAAGAAAATTTGTAGCCATCACCTGATGTACAGGCTGGAAGACACTCATTGCGTTTTTAGTATCACAGATAATTGACATGGGTTTGCTATCTCAACTCATCAAAGAAAATTTATACCCTGGTTTGTGAATACAAACCAAAACGAACCATTCAGGTGTGAAATGAAAATTAAAGTACATGCCAAAAGCATTGTATGCTGATGAAAACAAAGCTGAAAAACATATAGTCACCTAAAGATTGGAATCTTAAACAATACCAACCAATCCAAACCCCATATACACAACTTAAGGAAAATATGCAAAACCCAACGCGATTGGTATGCAATACAAATGTCAAAAACAACCTTGAAAACAACTTTGAGTAATTAAAAGTATAAACTGCAAATTCAATGAATGTAACATTCACTAAAATAAATTGTACCCATTAGTTAAAATGTAATAAAAAAAATTAATAACCACATTACAACGTTAAAAATGAATCAATTTATTCTATGTGTGGTAAAACAAACCACCCAGAAAATCGTCAAACGGTTTCATCTCATGTAGTTGTAAAATACATTTCTGTTTATTATTATTATTACTATTGGAATTAAAATTATAAGTTTTATTCAAAAGAAAATAGTACATAGAACAGTAAAGACTAAAACGAAGTCATGTTTTTAAGGCATGTGCACGCTGTGTAGAAACTTTATATTTATTTATTTATACATTTATTTATTTACTATTTTTTTTTTTGAAATGCCTATGTCTGCATTCATCTGTTAAAAAACAACATTAAAAATGTATTTAATGAACTTCAGAAAATGGTTAGAAGACAGAAAAACGAATCGTTGAATGTTGCATGGGATAGAAATCATCTCAGTGAATTCTATCCTCCACTGCAAATTGCAAGAACGAAATTTGGAACATAGATAAAATCAGATGCACGAAAAGCGAACTTCATGCGTTTGTTCAACATGCAAAAAATCGCTATCGTGCCCCAAACTTATGCTGGAAACGTCATTGAACTTGGAAATCTCACGAAAAAATTTGAACTTTTAAGAGAATTTGCATAAGTGAAATCTAACCCTCTAATAGAATTCAGAAACGTAAAATCTCGCCATCAAACAAAATCACCATCGTGAAAAAGGAACCAGCCAACAAATGACTTTAACAATATTTAACTACACTGAGAAAACACTTTGTTGAATTTATGTAGATCCGAAAAATATTTTTGTAATAATAATAATAATAATAATAATGTGACAACAACAGGGGAGGGGAAACCACCAGATAAACCGGAAGTCCAAACCCGATGTTGTCCCCCAACAGGCGAAAAGCCCAAAACGGGGTTACTGAATATACATTTAATAGAAAAAAATAAATGCAAGTAAAATAATAAAATTAATAAAATTATTAATATAATAAAGCAGTAGCAATACAATAGCAATAATAATAAAATTAATTATGAAGATATGATAAATTAGTAATATTAATAATACTAACTAAAAACTAGAAAGCAGAAAGGATAACTTCCTTTTGTCCAGAAGAGAATTCGTCGAATTTAACTTTTAATTTGTAAAACGAATCAATATTCGATAAATTAGTTCTCCATTTTCTTAATGATAACAGCTCCTTACTTTGCCTCTCGGACCTAGACTGGCGAACGACAAGATTGAAACGTAAGTCAGGCACACAAATGCTGCCTGAAATAATTCGGGAGAAGGTGTTGTACATAAAAATATGATAATTAACAGATAAGTCGAAAATGGAGGAATTATTATTCAACAATTTATTATGTGGAAATTTGAATTTTAAAAACTTATAAAAGTTATTTACTTTTTTTTGCAACAAGATAAAATTTTGCGTATTGCCTGAATACCAGATGCCATACATAAAGTTTGATACAATCAAAGATTTAAAAAGGGTCAAAAAGGGAAGCGGGTCTTTAAAGAAATTCGACAACCTCTTACAGATACCAATTCTTTTGCACACTTCTTTAGTCAAAGATATTATATGGGTGGCAAAAGAAAGAATACTAGAAAAGAATACCTAAATCTTTGACTAGAATACCAGAAGACAGAGGGGCAGAGTCAAGATGATAGTTAAAAACGAAGTTAACTGTTTTGCGTGAAAAAGTCATTATAGACGATTTTTTGGCGTTAAGAGTGAGACCATTATTACAGGTCCAGCTGCTAACCTTATTAATTACATCTTGAAGCTCTTGACAGTCGGACCAGTTTTTTATACATTTGAATAATTTTAAATCGTCGGCGTACATAAGAAAATTGACATTATAGGCAATATCCACCATGAAAACATTAAAAAGAACGGGTCCTAGAGGAGATCTCTGAGGGACACCACTCTTAATAAGACCTTTCCTAATGGAAAGATCTTTTCCAATAGAAGAAGACCTCCCGATTAATAGAGAACAGAACCAATTTAATAACGAGGAGGAACATCCAATTATTTTAAGTTTTTCCAATAACAATTTAATATTAACGTTATCGAATGCTTTGGAAAAGTCCAGATATATTACATCGACCTGGACTCTTGCATTCATATTCTTAGCAACAAATGACAAAAGCCGTGCTGTTCTGGTGGAAGAAATCGATCTATGAGAACAGATAAAGACTTGGCAACAATAGTTTATAGTAATTTTGCCGGGAACGATAACACAGTTATTGGCCGAAAATCAGAGGCTAAGATCGGAGATGTAGTCTTAGAAATAAGATGGAAATTAACATTCTTCCAAGCAGCTAGGTAAATACCTGAACTTAACGAAAGATTAAACGATTTACAAAAAGGACTAGAAAGGGCATCAATGCACCCCTTGTAAATATAATCAGGAATACCATTAGAATCTAGCTGCCTGGAAGCTTTAGTTTTATTAGCTGCTGCGATTATAGTTAATTCCGTAATTGGCATTAACGAAAAAGGCATATCAATTTTTTTCCAAAATTCAGACAGACCTTCATAATCAGCCTTTAATATAGAGTCTTGACTAAAATTTCATTCATGTCCCTCTAATAACCTAATGCAATCCAAACTTTCAAGTTTATCAGTGTACATTGTCTTGCTACCCAAGAGCTTCTTTGTTAATGACCAAAAGTTTTTCGAGTCATGAATAAGATCAGTCTCTATCTTATGAAAATAGTTATTGTAATCCATTTTTCTAAATAATTTAAATTGCTTTCTTGCTGATTTGAAGCTATCTGACACTTTACAACATCCAGACTTCTTAAATAATTTAGGCAGTTTATTTTTACGATTACATAATTTTATAGATTCACTCGAAAACCAAACAGGATAAGTAACCATTTTGTCCAAAGGTGGCAAAGTCAATTTAGGAAAACAATGTTCGAAGTCAGTTTTAATAGTATTCACAATAAAGTCCAAAATCTGATCTACATCATTAAACTCATCAATTAATTGCCAAATGAATGATTTAAGATAATTATATAACATTTCAAAGTTTCCAGCACGAAAATTATACAAATGAGGAGAATAAATTAAGCTCTTTTTTTTGGATTCATTTGAAATTGTATCTTATGCGCAGGACGGAACTTATCTTCAGGAACAATTGATAAAGTACTACGTATAATTTTGACTGGAAAATTTGAGAATACTTTATCTAATGTGTCATTACAATGATTACAGATATTATTCTTATCTGAAATATTAAGTTCATTAGCCCGCAATTCGGTATATTCTGATCGGGTTCTGCAGTAATAATTGCTATTATCAGAAGGGAAATATGTTCCAAAATTAAAATCTCCCAAAATCAAAAGATTACCATTAAAACACTCAAAGTTGTTCAGTAATTCGTCCAAACATTTTTCAAAATTCTCCTTTGGAGTTGTTGGGGGAACATAAAGAACAACAATATTCAAAAGTTTGGAATCCCTTAATCTGATAGTTACCCCAATTATATCAATAGACGTGACAGAATAATTAAAAAGATGTTGTGTGACTTCCATAGCAGTTGGAACAGCAATTAAAACTCCTCCACCTCTCATATCACCCTTACGATCTGACCTAAAGACTCTAAAATTCTCATCAAAAAGCATAAAGTTCGTGAAGGAGTCATCTAGCCACGTTTCAGTGAAGCAAAAAATAAAATCTTTATGTCTCGCCGTGGCGCTATTCACTTCCAATAATTTAGTTCTTAGGCCACGGACATTTTGATAATGAATTTTAATTGACCATGGCAACAGATGGAAGGGTTTCCCCCAAACCCATCACAATCTGATCATCATAAAATTCAGATACTAAAACACCCTCAGGCCAATTAGAGGGCAAGAATAACTTATCAGTAGAACTTGCAGCAACAGAAACATAGAACGAAGAATAGGAATTAAATTTAGTTTTTAATCTATGACAGATTAAAACTTCTTCTGGTTTTAAAATTTGATGCAGAAATATTAATAGATCATCTCTTATCAAATCCTGTGCCAGCCTGGAAATAAAGATATTAACCGATTTGTCTTTTAATGAATTTTTGGCTGCCTTAAATTTAGAGCCAGAATCCGCCACATTCCCAAATATCATTCTTTGATATGATTTATCTGATTTTCTGGCAATAATTTTTCCATCAGTTTTTTTTCTATCATCCAGATTCATATCCATGTTAAGATATTTCAAAGTTTGCATAGGTTTAACGGCTGAAATCATACATTTTGAGACAGGGGGAACAGATTTCACATTACAAGCAGAGGTAGAATTTAAAGTAATAATATCAAAAAGCTTATCAACCTTATTATGTAATAAAAATTAATGTAATAGCCAGTAGAATCGTTCATACTGTCTCGATTTCTTGACTTTCATATATGAATCGATTTGGAAACGATCTAAATAGGAGTGATGTTATTATATATAATACTATTATTCTCCTCCTGAATCTTAGATGCTAGTAATATAAATTCTTTAACAGAAACTATTAAATCATTTACTGTTTTTAGCAAAATAGACATTGAAGTTGTGGAATCAACAGCACTAACTGCACTGACTCCAGTACTACCTGAGTCGTGATCATCTTCTAGATTCAGTTCACTGTTGCTTTGATTCACTCTAGGCTAATCAACCGTGCTAAACTCACGACATATTTCACAGAGCCATGTCGATACAATCCTCTTCAATGTATTCTTGTTCACTCCCACGCACTTCGCATGAAATTTTCTTTTGCAGTCTTCATTACAGATTATGTACGCCTGTTTACCATGAATGCTGTTCCTACAGAGCTCACATATGCCAATCTTGACCTGATTACCTCCTTTTGCCATATAGTAAAAAAAAAACGAAGAACAAACAAAACAGAAAGAGCTGATAAAACAGCGACCGTCCTCTATGAAATGTTAAATAAAAATTAAGTATAACATTAAGCTATTACAGCAAAAAAAGTATATGCATCAAACACAACTGAAAAACCTCGATCGTACTTTGAAACGGATTATTTGAAACCTTATTAAGGCAAAATTATTATGAAAAATTTGAGCGACTGTGTAAAAAATATATTTATTAATACAAAAACAGAAAAAGACAAGTTTGGACAGAAAAATCATACCCTGTATTGTGAAATATCATAACTAAAGTTGAAAATGAAAGGGGAAGTTGGAACACAAAGAGAAATTTAATCCCATAATTGGCTACACTCAGGTAGTGAAATGGAGCAAAACCAAACTCGGCCTACCTAGAATTTCATATTTAACAGGTTTCAGAGAAAGCAAAACAAAAGACCAAGGGGTCATACATGGAAAGGTCAATGAAATCAAAAGTCAAAAGGTAAATATGAGAAATCACTTTGCCCCAAAAAGAAGTATCTAGAAGATTCTGGAAGGAGATGGAAACCACACGACCAACACCATCACCTTGACAACTGTGACGTCAACGTCTGGCACGGAAAGATTCACCTGCATTCACTCAGTACACAGCCAGCCAGCCTGACAACCAGCCACCACGAACAACCCACGCTCACAGCAACTCCATCGTCGCTAGAAGAAGAAGAAGAAAGAAGTAGGAGAATAAGAAATTGGAATGCGACTTGGAAAATAATCCTGCCCTTCACTGTAAGCAGAAAATTCATTTTACACACGCATTATTATTATTATTATCATTGTATGAGGAAGCCAAACTCGGATCAAGTCCGGAAGCCAATCCCAGAGGCGGACCCAAAAGAGGCCAAAGCCCAAGGGACTCAAATGCGAGGGAGGGAAAGTTATGCACTCGTGGGAGTATTGATGTTTGGGTGTAGGAATTTCCTTACTATGTGACAGGTGTTTAGAATTGTGGCTTTCTGTAAGGTTTTGTATAAGTGTGGGTTTAAATTTAGTGTTGACAGGCTTTTGTGTAGCGAGTGTGGAATAACCCCAGTGGCAGAAAGAACGATAGGAACAGTGTGTACTCTGTTAACTCCCCAAAGGCGTTTTATTTCATGTGCAAGATCCGTATGTTTAGTGATTTTGTCAGTGTATGTCTTTTGTAAATTGTGTGTGTTGGGGATGGAGATATCAATTATGTAAGTCACTTTGTTTTGCTTATCTACTAGTGTAATGTCTGGTCTGTTATGAGGGATAGTTTTGTCAGTGATTATAGCTCTGTCAAAATATAGTTTATGTGTGGTGTTCTCTAAGACAGTGTCGGGGATATATTTATAGTAAGGAGTGTGAATGTCCCTTAGCTTGTGTATCTTAGCTAGATGTTGATGTATGATGTTGGCTACCTGGTTATGTCTGTTTAAATAATCTGTCTGCGTGAGTATTTTGCAACTGGATAAGACGTGTTGGATGGTTTCTTCTGCGATATGGCATTTCCTGCAAGACCCGTCAGTCGAATCTTTGATAATATGTTTATTATTATTATTATTATTATTATTATTATTATTATTATTAGAAAAGCTGTTTGAATGCATTTTATCTCATTAACAAAGTATGACTTTTTTTTCTCTCTGTATTTGTACGTGGAGATACCATCATAGCCAATACTTTCAAAACTGAGAGAGGCGCTGTGGTATACAGCGAGTTTTCTATCTGTGGTATCTATAATGTCTGAAAACTCGATGAGCGGACATAGAGGCAGCTGGACATAAACGGACAGAGGTTGAAAGGTCAATATACCTTTTTGCTATCTGAAGAAAAGGAGTTAAAACTCAGTCAAGTCTATTGGGACCAACTCAAAGCCATCAATTACATGCTACCCGGCCGAAGAAACATTTTCACCAGTACTCTACCTTATTCTGCATTGCCAGGGATCATCAACCACTGGAAATGCATCACTACGCAATTTTATGCGTATGGCGGAATTCACTGCCGTGTTTTAAGTCGATTACAAATGCCGAAAGACTCGTACTATCCATGGCTGAGAAAGTAAGGTTGAATCCAATATTTCGTAACGGACTCAGTCGCACACCTTATTAAATGCCTAGCGCTGCTTATTCTTTAGCTGTAATGATCGAGGTCCATCATTTTACTGACTGTAGCTCAAAAACGGCCATTGTGGGAACCGAAACGAACTTCACCATCCCCACCAGTACAAACAATGACGATGAAGATGCAACTGCAAGACAGGTGATGACGACGAGGAGATGTACATGAGAACCGCTGAAGATGAAATTGACCTGGGCCGAGCATGGAAAAATCCCCCACGAAGAACGAAAGATAAAAACGAAAAAAAATAAAAACTTGAAAAATTGAATAAAATTGAATAAAACTGAATAAAGTAAAGAATTGAATAAAGTATAGAAATGAATAAAGAAAGAAAATAAAGGAAATAGAAAAACAAGCCAAGTAAACAAAAAAAATTAGAAAAGGGTCAGGTGGGGAACCTGATGGGGAAAATGACACATGAGAGGGGGTGTGAAACCAGTAGGCACACCCAAATAACCCATGTGTCATAACCTCTCCATCAGAGGGGGTTGCAAAAATATGTTGCGATGCCACCTAGTGACAAACCCCAAAAACAAAATGGCGGCAGAATATTAATATCATAACAGCATATTAATATTAATTTATTCATATCTGATGTGACACCATGCGAAAAATCCATCACATAATCAGAAAATGGCAGCCAGTAATGTCAGCATGGTGGTGGAGGGGGGTGGTGGTCACGTGAGAAGAATACTACACGCTGATTGGCCGCTTTTGGGCCACACCTACCTCATTATTATGCATCTAAACGTGCACATCTCCTGCTACAAAGCTTTGTATTCTTCTTTTCATATGCTTGAAAATCGTTTTAATTTCTTGTTATTACACACCTGTTTTACTAACTCCCATTGTTGCTTTTCCCATGTCTCATGTATGCCATGTACTGCTTATCTTCCTTCTCTGTATCAACTAATGTAAATATAATGTATTGCAAAGAAAATAAAAAAACAAGAAATTAATCCTCCCGAGGAAGGTATAGGAAAGTAGCGGAAGCCATGAGATCATCTATTTTTACCCTTTTATCACACTTTTAACCTCCCTTCCCAATTCTATAAGTCAAAAATTGATTTTCTCAAACGTTATATTTACAAAGCGTAAAAGAGATCTATCTTCTTTCGTTCCTCATCCATTCTGATTGAATGATATATCACATGCCATATGTTGCCATAATTCAAAAGACCAAATAACTGCCACCCCCACAACTCCGACCCCATGGGACAATTTGGCCCAAACTTCATGGTAATGTAAATCCTGCTTAGAGGACTCTGCGTAACGAATTCCACTCTTTTATATGCATAGGTACACATAGACCTTTTGGTCCCTTCTAATTTCCACCCCCGAAACTCTGACCTGAGTGGGCTAATCAAAAGCTTACTAATAAGTGATATTGCACAAGCCCATACTAAGTTACATTCCGAATTTCAAACTGCTACCTCAAAAAACGCGATACTTATGAAGGGGACAGATGGATGGACGGACGGACAGACAGACATTGTGAAACTAATAAGTAGCTTCATTCATCGGCTATTTAATAATAAAAATTTTTTGCATAGATTATTTTAAATTAAAATTAAAACTGAAGTTAAATCGCGAATAAAAAGAGGTCTAAATTTGGTTAATGAAATGAATACATATTCAGTTTGTTTTTAACGTCACTGAAAAGTCACCTAATCCAACACCTCCTACACAGAAGGCCTGATAACGGAAATGTGATACATTGTTACATCATCATTTGTCGACCAAATTTAGGGCTTATTATTGACAGAAATAGAATTAACAATAGTCGACTAATGATATAACAATGTATGACATTCCCGTTATCAGGCCTTCTGTCCAGGAGGTGTTGCCTGATCACCTTAGTCAAACAACAATGTGACCTTCATTGTTTCCATCTTCACTTTAAATAATCTGTATTTTTTCGTTTGTTGTAAAGAATCAGAGAGGGGTGTTAACAGAGCTATAATAACTTCTGTGGCAAAATTGATGGGGACCAAGGCCTACGAGATCATAGGCCTGTGCATTTGCCAATTTTTGAAGCCGGAATCAGGAAACTCGAATTTTAAGATTTATGTCATGAAATCCTGTCATCTGCCAGTGGTATCAGTAGGCTTTATATTAAAAACGTGTTTGAAAATAACAAAAATTATATTACTTTAGTCAGATTTATTATTTTGTTTTAAGAAATAAACAAATCTTCAAAGTTCATTTCTTAAAATAATAAATCTGCTTAAAATAATATAAGTTTTATAATTTTCATACACGTTTTTAATAGAAAATCTACTGATACCGCCGGCAGATAGCAGAATTTCAAGACATTAAACCACTCGTGTTTCTATGTTTTTACACCAAATGCACAGGCCTTTTACTATCTGGTAGGCCGTGGTCCCCATATACAAGAATAGAAATATGCCTATAAAACGGGTCTGTAATAATATAGGGGGTCATGTTTGAGCAAGCGTGGACTCTTGAATGATTTCAGCTAATTTGCTTATATTTTGCAGTTCGTGGAGTAAGCTGAACAGTTTTCCTTCGCTAAAATAAGCCACTCCATGATCTTGACAATTAAATGAAGCAAGTGGGCACAGATCCGGCTCGAAGGACCATAAATTAAAGGGCGGGAGAAGAGCTTCGTTGCTCATCCTCAATGAAATTAATTTCATTGAGCTCGAACTAGTTAACTTAAAGAGAGTTATCAAAATTTTCTTAACCGGCAGCATGAACAGTCGGCATGCAGAGTTGGAAGACGAGTGTTCATAGGCCGGATAACGGTTTGACGGTACCTATAAATTTTCTTGGACGAAATCACTAGCAGCTGGTGAAGGCAGCAAGTAATAAAAGATCACCTCGGTGGTTACGATAACACTTTAAAGGAGACTGAATAAATGCATTAGCAAAAAAATGTTTTTTTCTGGTGCAACCACAGTTCGAACAAATCGAGAACAAACGTTGCGTAGTTACACAAACAATTGCCACAAATTCCAAAATAAGAGGAAAAAAAACAAAAACAAACATAACGTGCAACTAAACATAACATCACACAAAAGAAAGAAACAATGTCTCTTCAATTGTTGCATTCCCAAGCCGACAATACAAATGATATTAATAAAAATTTCACAAAAAAGAGTAAAAAAAAAGCGGTGATGCCAACATAGACCACGTATCTTAGAACTAATTTCGACTGTCATAAATTTTACGATATATTCCACTATGAGACGTGATTGCAAGTTATTGATATATTACATGCCATATCATAGCACTGAAAGTTCCAATAGATCATAATGGTTCCTATATAGACGGTATCTTTCAACTATTTGGGATTATTGTTAATTTTACATTATATTCATTTACTAGCAGAACCGCCAATCCATCGCTATTGGTAATTGGTAAATATTCCATAAATATAAAATAAGATGTCCTGACCCATTAACTGATTCATCATTCATCATCACCGACGCGAAACCACTGAAGCTGTTAATATGAAATTTGACCTGTAGTTTTTCATAATTATTATTATTATTATTATGTATATGTTTAGATGTGTGGAAGTATGTATGTAAAGGTACTGCTCATTCCATGCGTGATGATTCATAGCCTATAAGCTGAACCAACCTAAGCCACGGAAAACTGCAAAATTTCAGCTAATTACCTTCAACAGTTTTGGTGCCAATCTCTAATATACAAACGGAGATATATACAGAAAAACAGACAAAAATTCTAAAAACTGTTATTTAGTCTTCAGTATGGTTTATTATACAATGTTGCATGAATTTTTCTCCAAAAAATTTAGTGTACAGTTTTCGACGAACAGGAACCAAGAAAAGCAAGAGATGAAGGCGTAAGCAATGACGTCAAGACCGAGGCGAATTGGAAAGTGGGAGGAAAGGTGAGAGAGGCAGAATGACCGGAGCTCGAGAGTAAAAAGATGCTTGAGGATGAGAGAACCAGGTGGAGACATTACAATGTCGATAGAAGCGAGGAAAACCAAGGAAAGGAAGAAAACGAGGATCTAGGAGTAAGGCAGAATCTAATCGAGGAAAATGTTACTAAGAAGTTCGGAAGAGAGAATACTATTCAGACCGAATGCGTTGTCAATGAACTGCCAGGACCCTATCGCCATGTAATGAGCCTGCCACACATCGCTCTTACACACATTGAGATGGGTTTTTGGAATGAGGAGCCAAAAACCCAGCTAAGTAAAATTACATATCGATTATCATATTGGAAAAGAATTTATCCCATAGGACTGGGGAATTATATGCATAGTCAACGTGAAATTAATATTTTCCGAGACGAGTGTGTAGGAAATAGAAGTTTCCGAATCTAATACTTACCTCGTTACAATAAAGGTGGCTGTGGAACTTTGTATTAAATTGTGTCAGTAATACTTGGTTTAAAAAAAATAGCTATTGCGCTAATAATCAAGTCTTAAGCTAATATCTATCTTATGGAATTGTATATTGTTTATCTTATTTATGAAATATAATTGAACTTGGAAAAAATATTTCGCTGGTTTATGACCTTATCTGGAATTAGCTTTATCTCATGAACTTTGTTTTGTCTAAAGAATTATACTGCTTTAAATCTAATTGAGATTGCATATTGGATAATAATGTTACAGCCAAGCTTCATATTTACTATCAACAATTTCTTTGCTAATCTGTTGACTTCATCTTTTACAATAGTGTGTTTTCCAGCTCGAGGAGAAATCCTATTCTCCATAAAAAAGAGGAGGCTAACGACGTCATTATCCAGCAGAACCATTGAAGTTGATCCTTCTATTCGACGTGTCAGAACCAGGAGTTTTACACGTCCTCATAGAAGAGTTTTGTAATCTTTTTATACCATTCAAATTCCACTGCATATTAAGATTTACATTTAATGATAATTGACTATGTGCTATCGTGTGTTATTATCATTGTATTAGAACAAAACTAAAGAAGAAATTTTGCATTTTTTGTTAATACTTTAATGCTAACAATAATTAGTAGTTAAAATTGTTAAAAGCAATATTTTTCAAATTTGTTTTCTTTTACTAGTTTAGAATAAAACAAGAGATATTTTGTTTACTTTATTTGTTGTCTCGGTCCTTCTATCTGAATAATCATTTTATTATCAATGATGTTAATCATTGCGTAAGGGGTCCATACTACTGTTTCTATCGATAAAATTGGTAGAGAATTTACAACACAACAAAGGGAGAACAGAGATTCCGACTAGTTTCGCTATTTATTCCCAGCTTTAACAAGGATACACACAAGAGGACATAAGCCTTTATATACAGAAAATATGGTACAGAAATTTCGCAATAAGAAATTTTTCCAAACCGTTTTTGATATTTATTCTATTTTTAATTCTTTATCCGATATCTTGTATTTTTTCAAATTTGTATATATACTTTCTTTTCCATTTCTTACTGATACCTTAGTTTATGTTAACTCTGGTTTAGTTTTCTACTAGGTCCGCGTTTTCAATTTTGTTTGCGTTATGACGTCAATTTTTCCTTTATATTTCAATGAATATTCCTCTCAAGGTTTCCTTATAATTTCATTGTTATTGGTTCCTTATTCAACCATTCTGCTATCCAATATCGCCACTGTATAATTTATTTATTTACTATTTGATATTTCTTCATCCAATCATGTTCTCGTTCTGTACCATATTTTCTGTATATAAACGCTTATGTCCTCTTGTGTATATCCATAGACCTGAGGCTGAGGACGATCAGGACGATGAGAACGGAGTAGCTCTTAAAGGTGTCACTCTACTCTCTTTTTGCGTATCATTTCATTACTCTCATTTTATGGTGCACCCTTTTCAGGGCGATATTCACCTTCTGTTATGTCTTATGTGCTGGTCCCTGGCGTTGGAACTAATATTCCCGTAATCCAGTACACCAAGACGCTAATTATCATTCTGGGTCCCTGGCATTGGGATTAATTTCCTGGAAAACCTAACTAAGGACTTTTTTCATGTCATCTAATTTTATTCTAATCATTCAAGAGTGGGTCCCTGGCGTAGAATTAACTTTCTCGCAAACCTGACTTGTTTTCTTTTTCCTTAAAGCTAGGAGCGTCTTAGGACTGCTTCTTTAGCTAACACCTAGCTGCGAGGTTCCTCTCCCCCTCTGGTTCTATACAATTACAGTTTAGAAATATGATGGCTTCGTCCAAATTAACCACGTTGAAGTCGGCTAAGGAGCCTTATCTAGTGCGGATGGTAAAACTTTGTCCTGCGAAAAGGCCTACCGGGATGCCTGCTTGGATGCTAGGTTTGCTTCTTTTGACCTAGTGTTCAACGAAATGATAGAAGCTCTCTGGGATGAAATAAACGCTAAGTATAGTGCATTGGACGAAAAAGTCGAATCCCTACACAAAACGTTTGAGAAGAAGTTCAAAGGTATCAACAAGGAAATCCAAGACTCTCGCAGAGATGTTATTAACAAGATAAGTGAACTTCAGGAAGCTTTTGGGAAATGCTCCGAAACTCCGAAGGCAGGAAACTCCACGGAAGATATACTGGTTGATAACAGCAAGGTAAGTAATGATTTTAAAACTATTTCCTGTGCAAAAGTATGTAGTCTATGGATATAATTGAAAATAGTGACTGCTCGAAAACGGTGGCTATAAGAGAAGTCACTCTGATGAAACTGATGAAGAAGTGATGGCAGTCCCTGGATTGGTTTTGTTAATAAAAAATTAAGAAAAGGCACGTGGCTCGATAACCTAAAGATCGTCTACAGAGTAAACGAAGAAGTCGCCAGCGCGTCTAGAATGAGGACTCTAAAGAATGGACAGAGTCACTCAGCTAATGAAAACAATAGGATCAAAATAGGTATGTACCGCCAATTATCGTGCGGACTCATGGCGTCCCATTTAAGACGATTTTAACTGAGCTCAAGAAGCATGTTCCAGTGGAAAACATCACCGTTCATACGGGCAGAGCTGAAACCATCAAAGTTAAATGTGAAGACGAAGAAACTCTCAACAGGTTCGTCTCTGGAATTAAGTCTGAATATTCTAAAAATTCATCGTCATCAACTACAGTCTGAGAAGGTTCTGAAGTTCGTCATTCGAAATGTTGATGTTATCTATGATCTGGATGACTTACAAGAAGACCTAGAAAGAGCCAACTGCTTCCCAGAAAGATAATTCGATTGAGGAAAGCCAAAGGATCCATTGATATGCCGATGGTTTTGGTTCTGCTCCCAAACACCGAACACAACCAGTCATTGAAGAACATCACACGTATTGGGCCGCTGGCAGTGCTAGTAGAGGCCTTTCAAAGGAACAAGAAGCCATTACAATGATACAACTGCCTGCGATTAGGACACATGGGCTGCACGGAAGATCCTCATTGCAGCAAATGCGCAGAGGGGCACAGTCCAGAGATTGCCCCAATATTAAAGGATAAGACCCCCCTAAGTGCGTCATATGTGGCGGACAGCACACTTCAAGCTACACGAAATGTGCAAAATATCCCCATGTTCAAAGGATGCCTAGTTCCAAAGTGACAGCAGACAAATCCTATGTTGCTGCTGTGTCTAAGCCGGAGGATAAAGGCCTCAACATTAACGACTTACCAGGTATGTATAAGCAATTAGGGCGTATCTTTCATCTGTTTTCTAATCTAAACAAAAGTTACCCACAGTTGAGTGGGCTCCTTATGAACAAATTATTATACTATGGCTGCAAAATGTTATACAGTAATCAACAAAGGTGGACTTCGATGCGTGATATGGAACGCTAGGAGGATTCCCCGAAAGCGTATCGAGTTTCACAATTTTTTCATAAAGCAAGAAATCGACGTTGCTTTCCTCTGTGAAACGCACCTCAAACCAAGCCAAGACTTCAAGCTTCCTGGCTATTGTGTCTACCGTACGGATCGAATGGCTTCAAATGTTGCAAGATGCGCTTCTGGGGTCGCTGCGATCATCATTAGGAAGGGAATTCAACACCAAGAATTAGTCTCCAAGTTTTATGCAGGTAGAGAATCGGCCTCCATCATTATCAAAGACGTCTCCTGTGGTGAAGTGAAGTTCGTGGCGCTCTACAATTCACCTAAACATTATCTTGACTTTAGGGAGCTTGATAAACTCTTCGGTGGTGACACTCCAGTCGTCCTGGCTGGTGACCTAAATGCAAACACCCAAGCTGTAACTCCGGAACGCAGAACTACAACGGCTTGATTCTCTATAGGTACATACAAGGATAAGATGATATCATCGCGGCTGGACTTGTGGAGAACACCTACCACTGCGACCATTCCCCTACTACTGAAGTTTTGGACATCTCGCTCTTGAAGGGTTTCTCCAAGCCATACAATATATTCACGATTGATGACCTTTCTTCTGACCACAAGCCTGTGGCGTTGAATTTTGACAATGTCGACATAAATTTCAGAGAAAAACTCATACATCATCAAGACTGGAAGCTCTACAAAGATATTCTTAAGGACTATGGCTACCATCCCGATGTTGCTTACTGTACGGAGGACATCGATCAACGTATTGAAGACATCACCAGATATAATAACAGTGCCATATTTACTACTGATTATCCATCAGAGAATAAACCTCCTCATCGAATCCAACTCACTACTGGAATCCAATGCCTAATTGCTGAAAGAAACAGAACCCGTAGATTATGGCAAAGCTATAGTGAACCTTGGATCCAAACCAAGTATAACAGGCTAGTGCGAAGAGTCCAAGAGGAAATAAAAGAGCTTCTCGACGCTAGATGGAATGACAAACTCAAAAGCTTGTCGGCTCGCGACAATTCCATTTGGAGTATGGTCAGAGCTTTACAGAAGAAGAAGAATGATATGCTTCCTCCACTCTGTACACCACAAGGTGACTTTATGCAAACTGATCAGAACAAGGCCCAAGTCATTGCAGATTCACTAGAAATGCAATTTGTTACTCTTATCGTCAACAATCCTGAGAGCCAAATCATGTCTCAGCGTTTGGAAGATGGTCTTGTCCACTTTGATGAAGTCCCGCAGCTTTTAACAAAGAACAACATCAAGGCCGGAGAGATCGCCACCATCATAAGTAAACTGAAAAAGAAGAAGGCTCCAGGAAGAGACAAGGAGAGCAATATTGCCCTTATTAATTTCCCAAAAAAACTTTAATGACTATCTCACCAATATCAGTAGCGACTGCTGGAAATTTTCTTACTTCCCTGCATCTTGGAAACAATCTATTGTTTTGAGTATCCCCAAGCAGGGACAAAACCAAGCAATTCCCTGGAGCTACCGACTTATTAGTCTGCCCCCCTCAATGTCTAAAGTTTTGGAGAAAACGATCCTCGTCAGATTCCAAGACCACTTTCTAGACAACGATCTACTTCGAAAAGATCAGTTTGGCTTTCGTGCCGTCCACTCTTGTCAAATGCAGATATGGAGGCTCGTAGAAGACCTGAGCACCTCCTTGAAACTTTCCAGTTATTGCGGAGTGGTATTCCTCGATGTCAGTAATGCCTTTGTCTAAGTGCGGCATTGGAGCCTTGTCTACAAGATGATTAGAGACGGGTTCCCTGCCGATTTGATTTTGATGGTGAAATCCTTTCTCACCGACAGGTCCTACCAAGCTAAAGTTGGTGAAAATCTATCTACGCCACGTATTGTAAAGGCTGGTGTCACTCAAGGTTCTTCTGTCCTAGGGCTCGTGCTCTTAAATTATTTTGTGCATGATTTCCCAAAACCCAAAAATTGTAATCTATATTTCTATGCTGACGATACTGCCATTCGGACATGAGCACACAAGCCGGCTCACGTTATCACTCGTCTACAGCACACCTTGAAGATGTTCGAAGACTGGATAACTGCTGAAAGCTGAACCTTAATGTCGGAAAGTGCAGGGCTATGTACTTCAACAGAAAGTTCAAGCGTACCCCAGATTCTCTTTTCTGTTCAATAAGAAACTGGATTGGGTAGACAACTACAAATATCTTGGCGTTATCATCGACTCAAGATTCTCTTGGAATCGTCACGTGTCCTACTCTCCGAATAAAGCGAAGAGGTCTAAGTACAGTCTCATAGCTCTCCTGGGCCGCAACAGCACCCTCAGCATCGACAGTAAGTTACTTCTGTACATGTCGATTATTCGGACCATACTCCTCTATAGGATGCCTGCGTAGGCGACTGTCTATAGAAGCAAATGGAGCGAGCTACAGTCATTCCAGAATGTTACTCTGAGGACCATTGCCCAGTTTGACAGAAGGACTGTGAAAAACAATTCTATTTATTCAGATTTAAACATGGTCCACGTCGGAAAATTTATACAGGACCTCCTTTTGATTATGGTGCAGAAGATGAAGATTCAGGACAATGACCTAGTGACTGGAATACTGAAGAACTCGTTGGATATGAAATGGCATATGAAGTATCGAAAACCGAGGGACATTCTTCACATCAACTTTGAAGACATCAGCATTGTTTCTTTCCTGGACTACTGGAAGATGTGATAATCTTCTTTCTCGTTCTACTTTTTATTTCGTTTGTATCTTGTTTCTGACAATCGTCAATCTTATATTCTTTTTGTATAATATGGAAGACCGCTTGGTTCGTTAGGCTTCTTGACTACCTCAGTGTATTTCATTTGGAATTTGGTTTGGTTCGATGAGCTTTGTGAAATCGCTGCTTTCGTCCTATCTGAAGAAATGTACACTTCACTGTTCCATTGTCGATTGTGTGTATCCTCCAAGTAGAGACAAGGTAAGTAATAACGCCTTAAGGAATCTGCCGAATAACATTAATAATGACATCTCAAATATCATAAGCGACTGCTGGAAGTTTTCTTACTTCCCGACATCTTGGATGCAATCTATTTTGTTAAGTATCCCCAAGCAAGGGCAAAATCCTGCAATTCCTGCGAGCTACCGACCTATCAGTCTACAACCGTCGATGTCGAAAGTTTTGGACAAAACTATCCTCAGCAGTTCAAGGACCACTGTCTCACCAGTGATCTACTTCGGAAAGAACAGTTCGGCTTTCATGACGCCTATTCGTGTCAGATGCAGATATGGTGGTTTGTTGAAGATCTGAGCACTCCACTGAACCTTTTAAGGTACTGTGGCGTGGTCTGTCTTGATGTCAGAAAGGCTTTCGATCAGGTGTGGCACGATAGGCTAATCTACAAGATGATTAGAGACGAGTTTCCTCCTAATATGATTTTGATGTTGAAATCCTTTCTTAGCGACAGGTTCTATTCTCCATTCCCCGCACGGTAAACGCCGATGTCCCACAAGGCTCTGTCCTTGGACCCGTTTTATTTAATTATTTTGTACATGATTTTCCAAAACCAGAAAAATGTAATTTACATTTCTATGCTGATGATACACTCATCATGGCTTCGGCACACCAGCCATCTCACGTTATCACTCGTCTGCAAAACACCTTGAATAAATTTGAAGGCTGTTTTAATTGCTGGAAGCTGAACCTAAACGTCAGAAAATGTAAAGCTGTGTACTTTAACAAAAAGCTTAAGCGTCCCCCGGATTCTCTTGTCTTATTCAATAAGGAATTCGAATGGGTCGAAAATTACAGGTACCTTGTTTATATAATCGACTCAAGACTCTCATGGAATTGTCACGTGACTTACTTTTCTGAACAATGCAAAGAAGGCTAAGTACAGCCTCATAGCTCTACTGGGTCGAAACAGTGCCCTCAGCATCGACAATAAGAATGTTACCCTGAGGACTATCGCCCAGCTTGGCAGAAGGACTGTGAAAAACCAATCCATCCACTCGGATCTGAACATGACTCACCTTGGTAAGTATTTGCAAGATCTCCTGACGAACATAGTGCGGACGATGAAGAGCTATGACAATGACCTGGTGTCTGAAATACTAAACAACCCGATGGTAATAAAGTGGCATACAAAATATAGCTGAAGAACTAAAGCTCGAGTAGCCATGCGATTGTGGCTTGGAACTCGACCTTTAAAAATTAATTTCTTCAAAACGGAGCAAAACACAGTTTTGAATTTTTTGTATAGAAAACACATATTCTTGATGTCAACTTCGAAGACAGTGGCAACGTTTCCTTCCCGGATTATTGGAAGATGTGATACCACCCATCCCCGCCCCCTCTCCCAATCTTCTGATATTCGTCAATCTTATTTTTTTTTTCATAATGTGGAAGACCTCTTTGGGTTAGTCAGGCTTCTTGCTTATTTCAGTGTATTTCATGTGGAATTTATTCTGGTAGGGTAAGCTTCGTGAAAGCACTGCTTTCGTCCCACCAGAAGAAATGTACACTTCACTGTTCGATTATCGGTTGTCAATTGTGTGTTTCCTTGATAAAGCCAGGAATATATGGCGAAACTAGTCGGAAACTCTGTTCTCCCTTTGTTGTGTTGTAAAGTCTATACCAATTTTATTTATAATGATGTTAATTAAATACCTGACAAAAGTCCTGTAGACACAGATAATTTGTGGTGCAGAGCATGATATCGACGCTGTTGGCCAAATTGTGCCCAGAGTCACACGCTACTATACCGTACAGTTATTTGCTGGAGTAATAATTTGACGGAAAAAAATAATTTATGCCTAATCAAGTTTACTAATGCCCCTCTATTTGTGCCGAATAGTTGGGTGAGAGGGCTAGGGCGTAGGCTTTCTAGTTTTCGAGTCCAACCTGGTCGTGGGTTCGAATACTGCCTTGGGGATGGATGTTTTTTTTGATCCCGGGCTGCATATAGATATAACTTGTGTAAAAGGTGCAAAATGACCTTAGTAGTCGACGCCAAATATTCTAATCAACCAACCATCTATTTGTTTATTCAAAGCTGTGCCCGTCTTGACAAGATTGCTACTCGCAAGTTGGACACAGAGGCTGCTCTATGGGAGATGTCATCAACACCAACGAAGTCCTGTAGACGCAGAAAATTTTTGGCATTTTACAAAGAAGGGGCGTAAGAATAGAGAGTTTGATTGTATAAATGTACAATCGGTAGTCGATAGTATTAGAGGCGTTCTTCCAATCACTGTACTCCTCAATTGTAATTAAAAAAAGCAAGGTCAACTTACGAAGAAAAATAGAGTGGATCAAAATATGGGAATGATAAGGTTAATGATCCAAGGCAGCATGAAGTGAATCAAGGGGTTTCGATTAAACAAGTTAAAATGTTATACATTAGACGAGATATAAGGCAGCTGCGAAGAGAAACTGATAAGCTATCAGAGTCATTATTAAGAAAGAATGAGCAACTGATAGTTAAATATGATCGGCCTCGGTGGCTCAGTGGTTGCGCAATCGCCTCTGATGCCCGAGTACGCGGGTTCGACCCCGGCCGAGGATGACGAGGATTTTTTCAGGGGGAAAATACTGAGATTACGCAGTTCCTTCGGAAGGGAAGTAAAGCCGTAGGTCCCGTATAGTCGTTTGCTGGCTGCATGTTAAGAACCTTTGCGAGGCAAAATTTGTGGCCCCTTTAAAGCCGTCCTGAAATAACCATGGCAGTTGAAAAGGACGTTAATACAAAACAAAACAAACAAACAACTATTTAAATATGTAATCGATCCAACAATATGGTCCAAATACACCAGCTGAGAGATTTAATTAAATTATTACAAGCAGGAATAAATGAAAGAGATGAATTTGACAAGCATTTAATAGATATGTATCAGGAAGTTTTAGAGAAATAGTGAGCGCGAAATGCATGACTCATTAGGTGGTAATAAAAAGAATCAAAATGAAGAGCCCGAGAAAGTGGTGGACTATAAACAAGATTTAATAAAAAAATTAGATAAAGGTCTTGTACCCCTACAGTAGTAATACAATGCAATACTTTGTGCAAACCTATAGAGGAGTTTATACCAACCCACTTTAATGATAAACTACCGGACCATACCGCAATGATAAAATTAGGGGGTAAAATGATAGTAAAAAGTGAAGATAAGAAACCGCCCAGAGCCAATGTCATTGTATCTAGTTTCAATGAAAACTATAGCAATAAAGGGACAAATGTGAGCATAGACGATTGTTAAAACAGGAACAATGGTACGAAATCTCAATTGAATATAGGACTTATCTATCCAGACATAAGTGATTCACTGAAAAGACGTGCTTGTGTAAATTGCAATCAATGCCATGTGTTATTGGAAGCCATATCCAAATTATATAGTATATTGGTGCGAATCAAACAATCAATCAACTATCTCAGGAAAACGAATAATAATGGAACAAAGACAAACACAAAACGAAGTATTAAAATAACCATAAGAAAAGAATAGAAAAGAAACCTCTAGAAACAAATAGCTAATACGTTGAATAGAGTTAATAAGAGGAAAGTGTTAGGAACTCAAAGTGTAAACATGGATAATGTTATAAGCGTTGAAAGACTTATGAAGAGGAAGTTTCCAAGAGAAACTTGTGGTAGAGAATTTAGGACATTATAAATTTATAACTCAAAGTTGGGAAAAGACAATGCGCTGAAATGTCAGAAGGATAAGAAGGCGTCTGAAAGAGAGAAGAGTAACAGACAAAACGGAAAGCCAAGAAACGTTACTCCGGTAAATTATTTGAGTATTAAACAATGTGGACAGCAAGGAGTGGAAAGACAAGGGAAGGAAATAAAAGCAGGAAATATAGATCAAACACCGTTTAATTATATAATGAATATTACGCAGGATCGAAATCAAGATTTCTCTCTTCGATTGGCCCGGGGAAGCATGTTACGGTGTATTAAAAGGAATTATCAGAGGAAAAAGTTGCACGAGACGAAAAAAGGTGCTTGGCGACGAGAGAACCAGGTGGAGATATGACAATGTCGAAAGAAGCGAGGAGAACCAAGGAATGGAAGCGAACGAAGGTTTAGAAGTAAGGCAGAATTTAATCGAGGAAAACGTTATTAAGAAGTTCGGAAGAGAGAATACAATTCAGACCGAATGCGTTGTCAACAAACTGCCAGGACCCTATCGCCGTGTAATGAGCCCTCCACACCTCGTTCTAACACACATTGAGAAGAGTTTTTGGATTGCGGAGCCAAGAACCCAGCTAGATAAAATTACGTTTCTATTATAATATTGGAAAAGAGCTTATCCCATAGGACTAGGAATTATATGCATAGTCAAAGTAAAATTAATATTGTCCAATTCGAGTGTCTAGGAAATAGAATTTGCCGAATCTAATACTTACCTCGTTACAACGAAGATGTCTGTGATACTCTTAATTAATTTGTGTCGCTAATACTTGGTTTAGGAAAAATTAGCTATTGCGCTAATAATGAAGTCTTAAGCTAATATCTATCCTATGGAATTAACATACGGAATTGCGTATTGTGTATCTTATTTGTAAAATATAATTGAACTTGGAAGAAATATTTCGCTGGTTTATAACCTTATCTGGAATTAGCTTTATCTCATGAACTTTGTTTTATCGAAAGAATTATACCGCTTTAAACCTAATTGAGATTGCATATTGGATGTTAATGTTACAGCCAAGCTTCATATTTACTATCAACAATTTCTTTGCTAATCTGTTGAATTTATCTTTTACAATAGTGTGTTTTCCAGCTCGAGGAGAAATCCTATTCTCTGTGAAGAGGAGGCTAACGTCGCCATTATCCAGCAGTCATTGAAGTTGATCATTCTATTCGACGTGTCAGAACAAGGAGTTTTACGTGTCCTCATAGGAGTTTTGTAATCTTTTTATACCATTGAAATTCCACTGAGTATTACGATTTACATATAATGATAATTGACTATGTGCTATCGTATGTTATTCTCATTGTATTGGAACAAAACTAAAGAAGAAATTTCGCAATTATTGTTAAAACTTTAATGCTAATAATACGTAATTAGTGATTACAGTTGTTAAAAGCAATATTTTTCCAATTTATTTTCTTTTTCCTAGTTTCGAATAAAACTAGAGATATTTCTTTTACTTTATTTGTCTTCTCAGTCCTTCTGTCTAAATAATCATTTTATAATCATAATGTTAATTAAATACCTGACAACAATGAACATTTCGGATACTGTAAGAATTTTTAAAAAAAAAATTTCCTTTAGACACATACAGTGTAGTTACATTTTAACCCACTGCATTATTACATTATTCAGACCACTGTAGAGCCCGTTCTGCTAACCGGATTTGATTAGTATACGTTCTATAGACCATGGAGAGGAGATTTTTTGCTATAAAAATTAGTCCAAATCTCGATTATAGATAAAAAAAGTGGCGCATATACAACAAGAAATACAAATTAGAAACATAAAAAAATTATTTATTCACAGCATTACTTCAATTTCCATTCCATTTGTCTCAATCACGTGTTCAAATCGCGTTATAGTATATTTAACAATAGCGCGAAGGGGTTCTATATGAATTGCAATAACTTGGCGTATTATGCAAAATCAGGCGCTGCTTCCATAGACACGATCTCTCAGGAATGTCTACAACCAGAAGTCACAGGGATTCAACTTCGGAGAACGACGAGGCCAGGTCGTCGGAAATCTTTGCTATATTAGCCGATCATCTCCAAATTTGGCAAAAAGCAGTTCTTTCATCTATCAGCCAAAATAGAGCGTTGCACCATCTTGCACGGCCACCAGAGTCTCTAAGCATTCTCGTTCTTGTAAGGCAGGAATGACTTGCAGCTGCAGACGTTCGCAGTAACGGACACTCATGACTGAACACCTTTTAGAGCCTTGAGAATTGTTCTAAAAGAAAAAGGGGCCAATAATGAAATCAGCAGTAAAATCACACAGGAAATCACACAATAAAGTACTGAAATCAGAATGCAGATGCTGTTCTTGTAGAACATTAAAATTGCTCAAGCGCTTGATGAAGAATAATGGGAACCGAACGCTATTTCAACCACAGCAACAGCGACTTCTTCCACATATTCATTTGATGCAAATGCCCAATTGATGGTGCACAAACTCATAGAATATCGGATACCAGTGGCAACAACAGGGTGCGGCAAAAATAACTCTCGAATTTCAAACATAAACAACAAAGCAATGATAGAAGCTAATCAAAATTGTATTTCATACTTTGATACAACAAACGCATATTGAGAGAAGCCAATTGAATATCCTCCACGTCTACTACAAATTTAGACGTAGAAACTAATGATTTTAAGAACAAGGCTTCTAAAACATCATTCATGTAATTTCCTAAGAAAAACAAGAATAAAACTCGTAAAACGATTTTCAAATATGCTGAAAAGAAGAATTTAAATATTTGTTGTTTAATATTACAGTCATCTTCTCTTCTATATATATATAAAGAAGGATGTTTTTGGGTTTGTGGGTTTGTTTGTGGGTTTGTTTGTGGGTTTGTATTTTATACTAATCTACATTTTATTCCGATCTTGAATAAATTTTGCATACTTGAACTTCAAAGCATGAGGAAGGTCACTGTCTACCTCAGATTTCGGAAAAATAATAATTATCGATAAAAAATCGATATTGATGGTTATCACAGAGCATATTAATGAGAAATATCTCGTGACCAACAATGCAAGGCAAAGTTTGTGCAACAATAGGTATCAACAATGGTGTCAACACGCAATGCACCAACATTAGGCAGGGATCAACAATATCTTCTACTAGAAGAGGTACCCGGCGTTGCCCGGGATAATTACACTTGCACAAACTTTTCCTTTCATTGTTAGTCATGAGATATTGATTGTTGGTCCATGCAGAGCGTTTGTGAATTGCGTGTTGATACCATTGTTGATACCTATTGTTGTACAGACTTTGCCTTGCATTGTTGGTCATGAGATATCTTCTATCTATATATATAAAGAAGGATGTTTGTGGGTCTGTGCGTCTGTGGGTCTGTGGGTGGGTCTGTG
>JAHWFO010077216.1:21800-44870 GCA_023313115.1 Rhysida immarginata | reverse complement strand
TTCTTAGTACTTTACAATTTCTTGAAAATCTTTAAAAATGATCAGTAACTGGAGATAATGGAGAGTTAGCAGACTATTGAGAAAGAGTGGAAAGACGACAGAGGAAGCACTCCTTTAGCTCCGTGATGTATGGAGCAAATGGGAAGCAAGTAAATAGAAGAATTGGCGACCGCTAGACTGCACAAAGTGATGAATGGCCAAGTTTTGCTTCCACATATCGAGAGAAGAGTGGAAATTGCAACAACACTAAGTATACATCTGAGGTAAGATTGCGTGAGTAAGAAATTATTTAGACTAGCAGTGGAGAGGTCCAGCCATTGTGAGCCTTTAAAAAGATTTTTTTCGAATTTTCATGAAGAATTTTTACTGTATTAATTCTAAGCATTTTCATTTGTTTATTTTTAAGATATTGCAAAATTTAATTTAATTTATTGAGAATGTTCTGTTTACATCCATGTGTAATTATCCTGGGCAACGCCGGGTACCTTTGCTAGTATATATATATATATATATCTCATGATCAACAGTAATTGGCAAAGTCTGTGCAATACAGATAAATTTCAATTAGTAACAATGCATAGAAATCCTGTTATTCAGACTTTTCTTAGAAAAGTGAGTTCTTCGTACATAACAGTTTTTTGAAAATCTTTAAAAATGATCAGTAACTGGAGACAATGGACAGTGAGTAGACTGTTGAGAAAGAGTGGAAAGACGAGAGAGTAAGCACTCCTTTAGCTCCGTGCTGTATTTAGCAAAAGGTAAGCATGTCAATAGAAGAATCGGTGACCGGTAGACTACACAAAGAGATGAATGGCCAAGTTTAGATTCAAGACATGGAGAGAAGAAAGGGAACTGCTACAACATCAAGTGTACATGTGAAGTAAGATTACGTGAATAAGAAATTATTTAGACTCCTTATTTAGCAGTGGCATCCTTGGAGAGGAGCATCCTTTGTGAGCCTTTAAAAAATTTTTTTTCGAATTGTCATTAAGAATTTTTATTGTAATAATTCTAAGCATTTTCATTTGTTTTTTTAAGATATTGCAAAATTTAATTTAAAAAAAAGTCCGAGCTACGCCAGGGTTATCACCTAGCTTATATGGTTACACACCATGAGATTCAAACATTTCATAAAAATACATTTTGACTATATTCTGTGGGAATGTGTATATTTTGGAAACTGAGATGCTGATAATAGGATGATTGAACATTGGTTTCCAAAAATTATTAATAATGTGCATAAAATGATGATGCAGTCACAGAACATTAATAAGGCAGCATAAATTAATGTCTCCGTTGAGCTCCTTATCAAACATCCAGACAACTGGCAAAACGTTCTCTGGAAAGGAAACAGAAAGAACGAGTATTGGCCATGGAAACTCTGCAACTAAAATAGAAAAAGCTATACGGGCATTTGAAACATCTGAACAACGGGAGTTTCTAATAGAGCAAGAGGGTAAAAGAGTTTCTACGTCAAGGGCAAGAAAAACTTGAGTCTAAAATATCAGGTCATGCTCCGCACTGGTGAGGTAAGTCAAGAAGAGCTTAGATAAAATCCCGTATATGACCTAGAATTCCTGTTTTTCGTATTTTTCGTAAAAGGGAAAGTCTTTTTGCTCTTTGTTGTGAGTTAATATTTAACCAATTGGGAGTTAAAATTTATTTTTTTGAGATTGTTCTCTTTACCTACCAGTTTATTTATCCCCGGCAGCGCCGGGTACCTCTGCAAGTATATATATAAAGAAGGATGATTGTGGGTGGTTTATTTGTGGGTTTGTTTTTTTTACAAACCTACAGTTTTATTCTGATATTGACAAAATTTTGCATACTTGACCTTCAAAGCATGAGGAAGATCACTGTCTACCTCATATTTCGAAAAAATTATAATTATCGATAAAAAATCGATATTTATGGTTATGGCAGGGCATATTAATGAGAAATAGTTATCAACAATGGTCTCAACACGCAATTCACAAACACTCTACACGGACCAACAATATAAATCTCATGTCTAACAATGCAAGGAAAAGTTTTTGCAATACAGATAAGTTTCAATTTGTAACAATGCATAGAATTCCTGTTATTCAGGCATTTCTTAGATAAGAGAGTTCTTAGTATTAAACAATTTCTTGAAAATCTTTAACATTCATCAGTAACTGGGGATAATGGAGAGTTAGCAGACTATTGAGAAAGAGTGGAAAGACGACAGAGAAAGCACTCTTTTAGCTCCGTGTTGTATTGAGCAAATGGTAAACAAGTAAATAGAAGAATCGGCGACCAATAGACTACACAAAGTGATGAATGGCCAAGTTTTGCTTCAAGATATGGAGAGAAGAGGAGGAATTGCAACAACATCAAGTGTACATCTAAAGTAAGATTGCGTGAGTAAGAAATTATTTAGACTAGCAATGGCATCTTTGGAAAAGTCCATCCATTGTGCGACTTTAAAAATTTTTTTTCAAATTTACATTAAGAGTTTTCATTATATTAATTCTAAGAGTTTTTGTTCGGGAAAACTCAGATTTTTTTATGTAAAAAATAGATATAATTTTATTTATAATTAATTATTCTATTTTTTTCTATTCTTTAAATTTTTTTTACTGTTTTGCAGACAGTGATTGTTGAGTATATATTGTTTTAATAAATGTTAATTAAAAAATCTCCACGTGATTATCACTGTCTGCAGCTAGTTGTCCCTCGCGAATAATTTTCGTGATCACGAAGATGTGTGTCCCACTATTGTTGATGTTCTTTCCGTGGTTACTGTTTTTTTTAATTTCTGACAGACCACTTCTAGCTTTTGGCTTGACCAATCGTCCCTCCTTCTGGTCCTCCTACGTCCTTCCTAGCCTGCAGCACGGCGTTCAACTTCGATTTATCATTTTCATTCCAATGCTCTGCGAATCACTCCTACCCTGCCGTTTGATGTAGGAGTGATTCGCCATTTTCAACTCCCCCTGTTTCTTATTGAATTTCCCATTTTCTCGCGGCAGCCATGATTCTTTATTGAGCAGCATTGTTTTGCGGGTTACCCCATAAGGTAATAATGAAATTTCTTTTAATGCTATTTCAACAATAACGTGCATAAGGGACGCCATGCTGCACATTTCAGTTCTTATTCCCCATTAATAATTAATTATTATCTCGCAGTCTTTTTTTCTTTAGACATTAAATGGGAATTTTGAAATTTCTTTTCCTTATTCTTTATAAGGAATTGGTCTGTCTCAATTCTTTTTTATATTTAAAGTTAATTCGCTCAATGTAGCGATTAATATTTCTCGTTACAGTGTTTTGCTGTATTTAACGTACATTTAAGTATTTCTTTATTATATTCCAAGAAATATTTTTCTTTTGTAATTGAGATCGCAATGCCTATTCCTCAATTAAATCATATTGTATAGAACATTCTTTTATATAGAATATTTTGATATTTTATAAATAAATATTGCATTTTTATACCAAAATAAAATCTTTTAACGAGCCACGTTCATTCTTAAGTTTCGGGGTTTCCTTTAAAGTATCACCTCTTAAATATTACATTATTTTGCTTCCCCCTCTGAACATATGGTAGCAGAGGTTCGTGGTTTCTTTCTTTTATTTTAATACAATATGGAGGAATCATATTTTGAAGAGGGTCGTTCCCTCCCTAGGCCAACGAGTGCCAATTATATTCAATGGACGTATCGAGTTTTAACCTTTCTCGAAACCAAAGGGCTAGCCAAATATGTCCAAGAAAAGATCTCTCTCCCTGCAGAAGCATCATCCATGCGCCTAGATTGGGCAAGAGTACGGCATTACCTCCTGAGTATGGTGAGTGATGATATTGTCATCATGCTCTAAGATGACAATCCTATACATTGTGGGAAGCAATTAAGCGTCAATATGGAAGGCCGGATTCAGTGACACATGCTGAAATAATGGGGCGTCTCTCAGCCTTACGTTTCTTAGACGCAGATGATCCGAATGCCTATGTAGCAAGAGCGCTACATATCCGTGCTCAGGCTGGAGCCGTGTCCCTGGTTCTGGATGATAAAATTTTGATTGACCATATGGTCGCAGGTCTACCTTCAACTTATACTCCATTGAGACTCGCGGTCCAACCAACCCATCAATGTCAATTGAAACGTTTCTGAGTCAACTAAATGTAGTTTTTAAGGACCACACCACACTAAATTCCTCAATAGGTGTAGCCTCGTGTGTCACCGCTGTTTCTTCCCCGCATCCACGTCCAAATGTCCTTCGAACAAATGACGTAACATGCCATAATTGTGGAGGCCGAGGACACGTAAAAACGGTTTGTCCGTCCAAAATTTATCCCACTACTGCAGGTCCAGCTACTTCATACACCGCGATACCCTCTCGTTCGCAGGATCCTGCATCAACAAAGCGCATACTTCGTGCATCAGCTTCACGTCCTAAGCGTAAGCCTCGCAAATCGGGTAAAAAAGGAGGACAAAGCAATAAACCTGCAGCCAACTGTGTTGGTGTTCCAAACAAGGATTGGATAGTTGACACGGGCAGCTCATTTCACTTAATTAAAGAAAAACAGTTCTTTGATTCTTTTCAAAGCTGTCATAAGCGGATACATACTGCAGACCCTAAGAAAACGATTGCTGCCATCGATACAGGTGCAGCAAGCGTGTTATTAGATTCAGATGCAGTTTTAAAACTCCATGACGCGCTTTATGCCCCAAACGAGCGCCTTAATCTTGTCTCTATGAGTCAATTATCAAAGCAGGGTTACAGTCTTCACTTCGGCCCAAATGGTTATTCCATTACTTCACCCGAGGGCACGACCATCGCTGCGCAGGAGGGCATGGAGGACCTGCCGTTCCTTCCCGTGGTCTCAAATATCCATTCAGTTTCCCGAAAAGACCCCCCATTACTTTCAATGGCTGTCACTTATAGTGACATTGACAATGCATTGGGCCATCCGTCATCAAAAAAAAACTCACTGCAGCTGTGAAACACCATAGCATGCACGGTCTTGAAGTTTTGCCACCATTAATTGATGACCAACCATGTGTTACATGCCTTCAGGCACGATTATGCAACGCCCCTCATAACATTGTACAAGGTCAACGGTCAACACGTTCTTTACAGCTACTTCACGTGGATACAGTGTGACCAATGCCTACCACTTCTATCCATGGAAACGAATTCCTGTTAGTAGCCGTCGATGATTTCTCACGAAGAACTTTCGTTTGTGCTACTCCGACAAAAAGTGAAGTGCCAAAAGCGTTAATAGACTTAATACTAAAGCTACAACGCTTTACAGGACAAGATCTGGCGTATATACGTTCCGATAATGGAACAGAATTCACCAATGCGGAGCTAGGTGAGTTCTGTACGAAGCAAGGCACATCTCAACAATTCACCGTTCCTGAGAACCCCCAGTCAAATGGTGTTGCTGAGAGAACCGTACGCTCCTTTTGCGATGGAATTCAAGTTCTTCTTGCATCGTCAAAAGTTCCGCACCGATTCTGGGACCATGCTGCGACTACAGCAGCATTTAATCTGAATTCTCTGCCTAGACGAGGTCAAACTAAGTCCCCTGAAGAGATATGGTCCAAAAAGAAACCGACCATCAAATATCGAGCTCCTTTCGGTTGCCTGGTATACTATTATATACCCAAGTCGCACTGATCAAAATTTGACGCTCGCGCCAAAAGTGATGTTTTTATGGAATACTCCGCTTTATCTCCTGGGTACCTTATTTATGCGCTCAATGAGAGCAAGTTTTTACGAGCACGTACTGTTCGTTTCTTTCCTAAGGTATTTCCACAGTTCACAAGAAAATCAGATCCATCATCTGTTCCTCTGGTATTTCCAATTCACATGGAACCCCCAGTCTTTGAAGCACCACAGCCTGATGAACCACATATCATTCAGAGCGTACCGCCAATCTCACCCACTTTAACATTAGACGAGACAAGAATGCAGGTCCTATCTGATACTGAGGACACGCTAGTGGTCACACCTCCATCAGAAACCACATCGATGGAAGATACTCCAGTTTGTTCGTCTAAATCACCAGTGAATCAACCACCCGTTGAAGTCCCACAGCCGGTATTACGACGTCCACAAAGATTAAAAGAGAAGGCAGAAAAACAACGTGCCGCCTTATGTCATCTTGACTTTACTGACTCCGACTTGCTAATCACTCCGCCAATCACATCCCAGTCTTATGAACAAGCACTCGCTTCTCCGCAACATCATCAATGGGAAGAGGCCATGCAAGATGAACTGAACTCACTCATACTTCATCACGTCTGGGATTTAGAGCTTCCACCACCAAATGTCAAAATTTTAAAGAGCAAATGGATCTACCGCATCAAATACAATCCTGATAGTTCGGTGTCCAGATTCAAGACAAGGTTGGTGGCTATCGGCTCGTCACAAATCTACGGGAGCCAGTATGAGTTAACTTTCTCACCTGTCATCAGAATGGAATCCCTCCGCTTACTGGTTGGCCATAGCTGCAAATACAGAGATGTCACTGCGCCAGTATGAAGTCAAATGTGCATATCTTCACGCACCGATAGACCACACCATATATCTATCGCCACCCAAGGGATTATCAACGCCAGTTAATCACGTCTGCAAATTGCGTAAATCACTTTACGGCCTCAAACAAAGTAGAAGATGCTGGTACGTAAAATTCTGTTAGCTTCTTACCCGATTAAAATTCACTCCATCCAGAGCAGACGATTGTTTTTTCAATACTACACCAATACTGAGTGCACCATTCTCTTAACAATCTACGTGGATGACATCGTGGCAGCAACAACAAATGTCTCCATCCTAACCTCCATCATGGACATAGTGAAACAAGAAATCGACCTCGTGGAGTTAGGAATGGTAAAGCATCTGCTAGGTATGAATGTGTCACAAGTGAACGGTTCAATTCATCTGTCACAGGCACATTATATCAAGCAAATCCTGCATGATTATGGCCTTCAAGACATCAAACCAGAGACCATGCCACTAAGCCCTCATGTGAACCTTGATGATACTGCGGATTCACAACCGGTCGATTCTACCAATTACCAATCTCTTCTCGGTTCCTTAATGTATGTAATGACTTGCACGCGGCCGGATATAGCTTTTGCAATCACTAGGCTGTCGACATATGCTAAATCGCCTACACATTTGTATATGACTGCTCTTAAGGGCGTCGCTTTTTATCTTAAACAAACCTGCGACACATCACTCGTTTTTACCCCATCTACGGGTCCTTTGTGCGCATTCGCTGACGCTAGCTGGAGTGTCACCCCACAGAGTAAAGGATACTCTGGAATTTTGATCAAAATGGGGGAAAATACCATAACCTGGTCATCCAAGAAGCAACGTTTAGTCGCCCTGAGCAGCTGCGAAGCCGAAATAATCGCTATAAACGAATGCGTGAAATCACTGAAATATATTTGGGACCTCATAACCGAGTTAGGACAAGGAGGAGTTTGTTTCTTTCCCCACAATCATTTATACTGACTCAACGTCTGCCATAGCATGTCTGGGAGCATTAGAATTGAAGAGTAGGACAAGACACATCTTGAGATTGCATAATTTCATCGCGCGAGAAATTGATCTTCAGAATGTGATTCTTACCTACTGTTCTCCCCCCGACATGCCAGCAGACACATTAACTAAACCATTAACTGCCCCTGCTTTACGCAGATTCCTGGACTTGTTATCCTTATCTGAGCAGGATAAGTAATTATTTATATTAAATTACTTAACTCATTGGTTTGCTGGCCTACACGAGGGTATTCACAAAGTTTATCTTCTTCCTTTAAACTTCATAATTGCAAAGTGATTTACTTCGCGGGATGAGAGGGGTTCTAAACGCAATTTTTTTTGTTAAATGACTTTAGCTTTAAAATCACAAAAGGATATTTTTTTGGGCTTGTTCTTACCTTATGCGAAGGCAGAAACCACATTGTTTTTTTTTACTACATGATATGTTGTTTTTTTTACATTTATTAACGTATTAATACGTTTAATATACATTTTAATTATGGTATACCAAAAATGCAAAATATACTTTTTTGTCTTCTTTTGCTAAAAAAGCAAAACATATTGTGTGCGCACACAAAAATGAAAGGAAATAATAAAGGCATAAATGTTTTTTTGTTTATTGTAACTTAGACAATTTTTTTTTGAATCTGTATATGTATCGTTAGTACCTAAACTTCTATCTGTACAAATGACCGTCATTTTTTTTGTGTTCAAGAAAATTACAGGGGGCTTTGTTCGGGAAAACTCAGATTTTTTTATGTAAAAAATGGATATAATTTTATTTATAATTAATTATTCAATTTTTTTCTGTTCTTTAAGTTTTTTTTACTGTTTTGCAGACAGTGATTGTTGAGTATATATTGTTTTAATAAATGTTAATTAAAAAATCTCCACGTGATTATCACTGTCTGCAGCTAGTTGTCCCTCGCGAATAATTTTCGTGATCACGAGGATGTGTGTCCCACTATTGTTGATGTTCTTTACGTGGTTACTGTTTTTTTTTAATTTCAGACAGACCACTTCTAGCTTCTGGCTTGACCAGTCGTCCCTCCTTCTGGTCCTCCTACGTCCTTCCTAGCCTGCAGCATGGCGTTCAACTTCGATTTATCATTTTCATTCCAATGCTCTGCGAATTACTCCTACCCTGCCGTTCGATGTTTAGTTTCTTTTTGAATTTCTCACTTTCTCGCGGCAGCCATGATTCTTTATCGAGCAGCATTGTTTTGCGGGTTACCCCATAAGGTAATAATGAAATTTCTTTTAATGCTATTTCAACAATAACGCGCATAAGGGACGCTATGCTGCACATTTCAGTTCTTATTCCCCATTAATAATTAATTATTATTTAGCAGTCTTTTTTTCTTTAGACATTAAATGGGAATTTTGAAATTTCTTTTCCTTATTCTTAATAAGGAATTGGTCTGTCTCAATTCTTTTTTATATTTAAAGTTAATTCGCTCAATGTAGCGATTAATATTTCTCGTTACAGTCTTTTGCTGTATTTCTTTATTTTATTCCAAGAAATATTTTTCTTTTGTTATTGAGATCGCAATGCCTATTCCTCAATTAAATCATATTGTATAGAATATTCTTTTGTATAGAACAGTCTTTTAACGAGCCACGTTCATTCTTAAGTTTCGGGGTTTCCTTTAAAGTATCACCACTTCAATATTATATTATTTTGCTTCCCCCTCTGAACAGTTTTCATATGTTTATTTCTTCTATATATACAGGGTGTTTCAAAATTATGTACAATAAATTTAGTGACATATTCTTCAGGTCAAAAGAAGACAAAAATTTTCTATATCACTATGTCTGGAAACTATTTGTTTGCGACTAATCCAATATCATACAGTAGGGACGCACGGTAGTTAGCCGACGATATTTTAGCAGTTCCAGCGTTTCGACCCAACACTAGGTTGAGTGGTTTCTTCCATTTAAACCTACTTTAGGGTTGTTCCATTAGTTGTGTACGGTTGTTAACATTACTGTAGTTTCACTACTGTACATCCACTAGGAATATCAATTTCAGAACGTTTGCGTGCTTTGACATACTCTTTACGATTTACGTAAAAAAAAGTAATGTACACGTATTCCCGTGCAGAATACACTGACATGCACCTAATGTAAGGTTTTGCGGACGGAAATGCTGTGGGAACAAGAAGACTCTACCAAGAACGCTTTCCGAATAGACGTTTGCCAAATAACCGATCATTTGTATCTGTCGACAGACATTTGAGGGAGCGTGGTTTCTTTGGCCGTCAAACAGGACAAGGGCCGCCTGTACCACATTCTCCGGACGAGGAGGATGTGATAATTGACATCATACATGATGAACCACAGACAAGCATCCGTCGCATTTCTTCCATGGTACACATTCCGCACTCATCTGTTTGGCGCATTCTTCACCGTCAGCTTTTGCATCCATACCAACTGCAACTGGTTCAGGCACTGAACCCAACGGACTATCCACACCGACAACGATTTTGCCAATGAATACAACGTCGTCATGCTGCAGACCCTAGCTGTCTCAGCCAGATACTTTTCACGGACGAAGCAACCTTCACCTGGACAATCGTAAATTCTCACAACCAGCACCATTGGGCAGATGCTAACCCGCATGTTACCAGAGCTCGAGCGCATCAAGAGAGTTTCTCCGTGAACATTTAGTGTGGAATTGTCGGAAATAACTTAATTGGCCCTTATGTGTTGCCGTTACGATTGACTGGGCGAACGTATCTTTTGTTTCTGCAGAATGCATTGCCAGAATTACTGGAAGATATTCCTCTTTTGATAAGATCTAACATGTGGTTCATGCATGATGGCGCTCCAGCACATTTCAGCCTTTTTGTGCGAGCACACCTTAATGCTGCATACACGAATCGGTCCATAGGTCGAGGTGGACCGGTAGCCTGGCCTACAAGATAACCTGACCTTAATCCCTTGGACTTTTTTCTGTGGGGTCATGTGAAAACGATCGTCTACAGCACAGAAGTTCCTAACATTATGGATCTGCGACAACGAATTGAAAATGCATGCATTCCATGACATCAGACGGTCGCTCATGCAACGAGCCGGAGCGTGCGTGCGAGCTTGTGGCGGGTACTTTGAACAATTCCTGTAATTTGGAGCCACGTGTTTAGTTGGCTGTATCGCGTAAATAAATCGTTTCCAGACAAAGTGTTATAGAACATATTCGTCTTCTTTTGACCTGAAGAATATGTCACTAAATTTATTGTACATAATTTTGAAACATCCTGTATAAAGTAGGATGTTTGTTTGTTTGTGGGTTTGTTTGTTTGTTTTTTATACAAATCTACAGTTTTATTCCGATCTTGATAAAATTTCGCATACTTGTCTTTCAAAGCATGAGGAAGGTCACTGTCTACCTCAGATTTCGAAAAATAATAATTATTGATAAAAAATTGATATTCATGATTATGGCAAGGCATATTAATGAGAAATATCTCATGACTAACAATGCAAGACAAAGTTTTTGCAACAATAAATATCAACAATGATGTCAACACGCGATGCACCAACACTATGCAAGGATCAACAGTATATGTCTCATGACCAACAATGCAAAGAAAGGTTTGTGCAATATGGAATTCAATGCATAGAATTCCTGTTATTCAGGCTTTTCTTAGAAAAGAGAATTCTTAGTACTTAACAATTTCTTGAAAATCTTTTAAAATGATCAGTAACTGGAAGCACTCCTTTAGCTCCGTGCTGTATTCAGCAAATGGTAAGCAAGTAAATAGAAGAATCGGCGACCGCTAGACTACAGAAAATGATGAATGGCCAATTTTTGCTTCAAGACATCGAAAGAAGAAAGGAAATTGCAACAACATCAAGTGTACTTCTAAAGTAAGACTACAGGCGCATTCTCCATCGCGCACGAAACAAACTATATGTACGTTGTGTCCGCACTGGCTGTTCCTCATCGCTCCGTACGTTTCGTGCACGCTGTTCCTCATCGCCAGTGCGTTTAGTTATCGTGCGTTTGGTGCACTTCGTGCGCGCACGAAACACACTAGCCAGGAGCTGGGGTTGCCTGATCATTCAATTGTTAACGCTCTGTTCTCCTTCAGGCTGCATGATTCGCACTGAACACGTAACTCACTCTCACGATTGTGCGTTTCGTGCGCGATGGAGAATGCGCCTTACGTGAGTACAAAATTATTTAGCTAGAACGCATCCTTGGAGAGGTCCATCAATTGTGAACCTTTAAAAATAATTTTTCGGTAAATCAAGACCCGGTATATCACCTAGAATGGATATTTTCAGTAAAGAGGTAAATTCCTGTCTTTAAGATTTTTATTAGAATGGATAGTCCCTTCGCTCTATATTGTAGTGCTTGAGTTATTTTTTTAACCAATTTGGAGGTTTAATTTAGTGTTTTGAGGTTGTTCTGTTTACCTACAAGCGTAATTATCCCGGGCAACGCCGGGTCCTCTGCTAGTTTAAGATATTACAAAATATAATCCCTAGTCTTTTTGCTTTTTGTTCTATTGATTGATTTATTATTTAACCAATTGAGAGTTATAATTTAAGTTTTTGAGATTGTTCTGTTTACCTATAAGTCTAATTATCCCGGGCAACGCCGGGTACCTCTGCTAGTATTTTATATACAGCAATGGCGAAAACTGCATGTCAATTTACGTATTCGATTGCAGCATTCACACGAATCTTTCCAAACACGCGCTAAATGGGAAATGAAATGCTCGCACGTTTAAATGTTTTAAACTACTTCGCCTGTTCTTTCCAATGATAGAGCAATTCTTCCCTTAATCAAAGTTACCATTCATTCCTTCTTAATCATTGTTGCAAAGCATTGTCAGGGAAAATCCTGTAAGCATTCCAAGGAGCTTTACCTATGACGCAGATTTTATTTTCAATTTCAATATTTCACTTTTACTTGCAGTTGGTTTAAAGAAACAATAGAAATCCTTTGATTCTATCCACACTCAAATCGTTTTTAAATATAGGCCTAATATTAATTAGCCATTTTTAACAATAGGCCTAACATTAAATAGTCATTTTTACTATAGGCCTAACATTAATTCGCTATTTTTAAATACGCAGTGGCTACGTTCACGGCTACCGTGAAGGCATAATGGCTCATGACAGTAAAGAGTGACGTCACACGTTATTGCCGGAAGTTGTTTCGCGGCACTTTTCATGCAGTAGACGGCTGTAGCGGTGAACGACCATATTGTGCAAATGTTCAACTGGAAAAATATGTTCAATAGGAAGAAGTTTCAAGTCGTATCAAGAGTTGCGGGAGTTGGAGAGTTTTATAAATTATTGCTAGAAGAGGTACCCGGCGTTGCCCGGGATAATTACACTTGCACAAACTTTTCCTTTCATTGTTAGTCATGAGATATTGATTGTTGATCCCTGCCTTGTGTTGGTGCATTGCGTGTTGATACCATTGTTGATACCTATTGTTGTACAAACTTTGCCTTGCATTGTTGGTCATGAGATATTTCTCATTATTATGCCTTGCCATAACCATGAATATCGATTTTTTATCGATATTTATTATTTTTCCGAAATCTGAGGTAGACAGTGACCTTCCTCATGCTTTGAAGGTCATGTATGCGAAATTTTATCAAGATCGGAATAAAACTGTAGAAAAAACGTACAGACAAAAAACGTACAAACAGACCCACCCACCCACAAACATCCTTCTTTATATATATAGATAGATAAAACACTTTTTTAATTTCTCAAATCGCAATCTGTATGCTAAATTATGTAAATAATAAATAAAGGGGGTCATTTTTCCAATATTTATAGTATTTAATTTTCAATATTTGAATGTACAAACTTATTGGAGTACAAATTTCTTAGTGGGTGAACGGGGAGTGGGGGAGGGAGAGGTAAATACACAAGTAAACACGGTAATAATAATAAAACTATATATTACTTTGTTTTTGTAAACTTCATTATCATGACTGTTTCACCCCTTGTTGGTCTACCCCTTGTTAGGGGCGTTAAGAGTGAGGGCCTATGTGTTCGTTTCCCCAACTTAATTTTTTTTCTTTCTGAAATTGACTTGAAAACTCATGATTCCAGAAAATACTTGTACATTTGAAATTAAAAAAAAATATAAATCCGTCTATACTTATGTGACTAATTTTGTGCTGCAACTATCTCCTCCGAGACGGCAAAAAGCAGAACCAAATTAACATTTGAGAGTACTTTATACTGTGCCTTGACGTATTTTTATGACAATTGGTTAAATGTGTTTGGAGATAATTTTTTTCCAATAATGAAGATACGGCTGTAGCGTTCATACTAGCGAACCAAACTTAATAAATTCGACATGTACGGACTCCTCACATTAAGACAAATTTTTTTGTAAATAACTTGTCTGCTTCTGATGAGCCAGTCAGCTCTGAGTTATAAAGATTTACATCTCCCCCCTCCCCCTACAAAAAATGTTTCCGTTTCTTTTCTTTTCAACTCCAGCAACAACTGTGACTTCACTTCTCATAAAAAGGACGCCACTCCTTTTTGTCGTGAGCCGTTACGCCTTCACGGTAGCCGTGAACATAGCCAAGCTTTTTAAATATAGGCCTGACATTAATTAGCCATTTTTAAATATAGGCCTCACATTATGTAGTCATTTTAGCTATAGGCCTAATATTATTCAACCATTTTTAAATATAGTCCTAATATTATATGTCCATTTTTAACAATAGGCCTAATATTATTTAGCCATTTTTAACAATAGGCCTAACATTAATTAGCCATTTTTAACAATAGGCCTAACAATAATTAGCCATTTTTAACTATAGGCCTAACATTAATTAGCCATTTTAACAATAGGCCTAACATTATATAGTCATTTTAACTATAGGCCTAAAATTAATTAGCCATTTTTAACTATAGGCCTAACATTAATTAACCATTTTTAACAATCGCTAAACGTTAATTAGTCACATGTTACAATAGTCCTAACAGCACTGAATTTTAAAACGAAATGAGCACATGCTTCGACAAAGCTTCACTAAGGGCACGTGCTCCAAGCTGCCATCATCAATGCTTCAGTGATAACAAAAAGTAACACTGTATTCATTTATGACTTGCCGGTACGAACCGATTGATATATTACATGCCCTAAGTGCATATTCTTAACATTAGTGCACGTGCCTAAGGGGCCCACGAGAGCTCATCGAGAGGGGGGGGCCTCAATAGTCACGTGACTGTTAGACCGATTTCAATCACAAACTAATCAGGTGAGCTCAGGAAGGGCCTCTGTCAAAGAGCGGAAGAAGAATTTGAAAAAGTTAAAGCATTCTCGAGTAATCGTCGGACATACAGACGGACAGACGGACACACAAACAGAGCGAAACCAATATTTGCTTTTCAGCATATAATAATTAGATGGATGCAGATGAGGCATCCCAACTTCCCAGTCTCTTCAAATGTAATTGTCTTTTTCAAACCATTACTTGTCATAGGCCTTTATCGACAGTCTTTCAATCGTCGAAATTTTCGCAATGTAGCAGAACTATTAGTGCAGTTCTGATAAAAGAACTTGACCTATTAAGCTCCATCTTTCCTGTGTAAAAGTATGGTGAAAACTGATTTTACAGCTCTTTATGGCAATTTAAAGCTTTTTAAAGCCTTCCTAATTAGCTCAGTACTCTTTTTTGTATGATAAGTTCCACATACAAAGGAAGTACACGAACATGTACCTCACAGATTTACACCAAATTGAAATATGTTACTCATCTGAAGCTACTATTAATGTTTGCAAAATAAGAAAATGCTAAATTTTGTTTCTTTCAAAATAAACCGTGAAATCGAAAACATTTGAGCACATACAACCATACAAAAACACCATTATTAAAGGTGTGTGTGTGTGTATGTGTATTAATGCCAATGACGTATATTAAAGAGAGACTCCGAATCCAATTGTTAACAGCGGCAAAAAGTGAAGCAAATTGAGCCATGACAATTCTGGGCAGGAGGGAGCCGTTGAGTAATTAGCTGTCTGGCTGCTTTATTTTTGAAGATTTTGGGCCCGAGGAAAAAATAATTTAAAACCATTCCTCAAAGTTGTTCTGCGTACAACTGTACAAACAGACACAAAAAAGGATCAGGAATCATTTTTCACAAGCATAAATCAAAAATATGTAACTGAAATGAAAATACATAACGGAAAGACGATCGAAACGAATTGAAATTGAAACCATGATCTAAAAATTGTTTATAAAATATAATAAAATACTTTAAATACAAAGTAAACGAAAAGATAAACTTATCACTCCGTGGTCGGCGTGTGAAAGAATTATTAATCAGTTACTCTCATGTTTAGCCATGTATTTTGCATCATCTTCACTCACTTTCGGCCATGACAGTTCTGGGCATGGAGCTTCCCAATTTGCTTCAAGTAACAACAATTGCTTCGGAGTCTATCTTTAATATACGTCATTAATTAATGCGCTCTCAACTTCTTTCTTTCACTACTCAACAATACGCAGGAATCCACTTTACCTGAAAGCAACGCTATCGCTTCCAAGGTATGCTTGCGGCAAAAAAATGCGTCTTAAAACTACGTTTACAGCCCTTGTTAATGGCCGAAATTCGAATTAATTTTTTATTGTATAAGTCTCTTTCAGATAACGTATATTACAAGTTTCATCAAAATCCGATCAACTAGAGGGGTCTGAATAGTGTATCTTAAATTATAACCACCTAGTACATGCAGGATATGCAGATAATTGGTGGCTTGATACTCCCTCCATGATACTCAGTTCACAGCCTTCTGGATTGTTAATGATTACGGAACAAAGCATGACTCTTGCTAAAAACCTGATATCAATTGGTGCTTGGAAAGGATTTCTTCTTTTGAAACCAATCTTCTGAAGACTATTGCTTGTTTGTGTTCTCTTAAGCATTATTAGATTACCAAATTTTAACCGTATTATTAAATATATATATATAAGGGTTAATGAATATATTACTTGTTCATGTGTAAAAAGTATTATTCGCATCTTCTCGTATAATTGATGCTCTCATTCATTCCTTCAGCAACTGTTCAAAAGTTAAATCATCTTCAGTATATTGGCTATAACCTAATACTAGATTTCTCTTATCTGTCCGTCCGAGTCCAAGAAAGAAAGTTACAACAATCCGAAGCCAGGGATTGTTATGGTTTATGACAAAACTCAGTCATTGTTGTGAATTAAATAAATAAACTGAAAAATGTTTACTATTTATTTTTATATGCAGATGAACACTGTTGCAGAATATTAAGCTTTGAAAACTATTGATGCTCCACTTTCATTTCTTTACTCTTCAACCCGTACGGTTGATACCCGTCATGTGACAGGTGGAATTCTACTTTCTAATAAATTAATTGAACTTTATGCGGCTTTTAAAATCTTTGTGGGTGGAGGTCGAGCATGAGCATTACATATTTATCGAGGTGGGGGGGGGGGATCAAGAGTGCCTTACAGGTGCTTTACAAAGCGGTAGAGGCAGAAGTAATGAGCCAATTTAGCGTATCCTAATTTACAGACGACCCTTTACAGGATTCAAAACGTTCCCTTGCGAGATCGTTATTAAAGTAACAAAAAAATAAAATAAACGGACAAGTAAAATAATGGCTCTTAAACTTTAAAAAAACGCGCAAACTTTAAGAAAAAATCGTCCTGAGAAATATTCAGAAAATATTTTTGGAAAAATGTAAAAGAAGTAATTCACGAAAGTTATTAATCATTTTCGGTAACATTTTGAATGTGCGTAATATCTGTGACTGTGTGAAACATCTTGATTGCGAGGCTAATAGCAGTTTGTATGTAACGTATTGGCGTCGCATCACCCAACTTCGAGCAATGAACATCACTAATCAAAGATCAAACGAAGCAAATTCAACATACAAACAGTGACACAAAGTATGAATTTTAATCATTAACAATTGGTGCTTCCAGGTTATTCCGCCTATTACAGCAAAATTGTTTTATGAGAGTTTATTTGATCACTGCCTATGATAATTAGTGAATCGGCTATTGTTCAGAACTACCGCATAAGAGATAAAATTTTATTTAAGCTGTTCTTTAATTTCATTATTGTTTTCTTTTTTTAAAAAGAACTTCAGATTAGTTTTCGGTATTTTCCGATTTTCTGATTACTGAATGCCTCTCATAGGGATAAAATTGTTATCATAAATTAGCGGAAGTTGCTGATTTAACAGTGTCAACTTCCGATTGAGGGGTGTAAATGAAAAATATTCGCGTTTCCTGCTCATTTCCCTCGGTTCCATCAAGCGTGCTCTTTCCCTTCATATTTCCCTCCTACTCTTCCTACTCTCCATTCCCAGAAGATTCATGGGAATGGTGCGTGTGCCAATTACAATTCACTCACGAGGCGAGGTGATGCTCATTTGCTGTCCCAACATTCAACCAGCGAAAGGAACTCTCCTACTGCTCCATCCTGAATGTGCATGTGCAGTAATCAATAACCGGTACTTGAATGTTAGCGTGACAGTGAGTAATGATGTCCCCGCGTGCCGATCCCCTCAACGGTCACCGGCACGTGCACCATCTCATGGGCGAACCGTCTCTAAGCAACCGCAGAAACCTTGCAACGTCAATTGAAAATTAATCATGTGGCAACAACAACTTGAGAGAGAAAACTTGCCCGTAAAATTTCTATAAGTGAACGGTTTAAAAATATTGCTTTCTTAATCGGACTACATAAACCATAATCGGACTCCAATAATATGCAAGCGCGTACGCGATTTATGATGTCCTGAATGAATAGCAGGAGGGAGGAAGGCACTATACAAGGTGTTCATAAATGTTCAAAACTCAAATATTAAGGGTCTAAACGTCACGCGAGGTTTCCGGGAAGCTAGCGGAAAACGTCATTTAATCTCAACAATTGCCGAGGCGCCATAGCGCTGTTCATTATAGTTAGCGAGTGCGTTGTTGTCAATCATGGCTGATCAATTCCCAGTCTTTTCACAATGGCAGAAAAATACCGCTTCGCTAAATATTTTAGAGTTAAACGAAATAATTTCACCGCCATGCCCTGAATAAGTAGTGTAGAAAGAATTTCATTTGTTCAAGAACATTGATTATGAACTGAAACAAGAAAGAATCATAGTTTAAAAAATTGAAATCCGGCTACTGGAGCCTTGTACATGTAAATATTTTGTAGCTAATTGATCAAATAGTGTTTAAAATGCTGCAATTTATATATATAAAAATCTAAAAAAGTAGAGAATAATAAATTATATTATTTTCTCTTTAGCATAAAAATCCGTTCAGTCATCATGATCATTCTACAAATGTTCAAGGCGAAAGCGTTTCGTTAAATATAAAATTCCGATAAAGAAAAGGTTTACAATTTTTGCCGACAGATGTCGCGTTTATTCATAGGTCCTTTACCGCCGACGCGATTATGAAAATAAACTATGATTCTTTCTTGTTTCGGTTCATAATCGATGTTCTAGAACAAATGGAATTCTTTCTACACTACTTATTCAGGGCATGGCGGTGAAATTATTACGTTTAACTCTAAAATATTTAGCGAAGCGGTATTTTTCTGCCATTGTGAAAAGACTGGGAATTGATCAGCCATGAATGACAACAACGCACTCGCTAACCGACTTTTCTCATTTTTTTCTGTTAAATGACAGTCAATCATAAAAAAAATCTCTATTTCTAAGGCCACCAATCATAGCAAGGGAGACGACAATAATAGTTTAAATTGGACTTCCTTATTGGATAGTTTAAATTTTCAGATTTCAAAAATCCCTAAATGTTAACACCTAAGCAAAAACCTCGAATTTGCTTATATAGTAGATAGTTATCTGTCGCGGAAATGTAAACGTTACTAATTTTTTTCTCTAATTCCTTTTGGGTATAGCAAGAGTGGTCGTAGGTTTAGATTTTGCGAGTTTTCACGTCGGAATTTCTAATAATATTCGAGGTTTATTCAGAAAATTTCTCCCACAAAATTCTTTTCATAAAACACAGGGTGTCTCAAAAAAATGTACTAACAATTTGAATGACTATAAAAACATTATTTATGAACATGTAGACAAGTTTAAAGGCTTGAATTACAGAAGACAAATGTAATTAAAGAATTATGTTCGTAAATGTTCAAATTGATACCGTCATTGTCCAGACAAAGCTGATAACGCGCACCAATGGATTCGCAAACGCCACGAAACAGTTCATTTGGAATACCGCGATATTGTCTTTCAATTTCCAATTTCAATGCATCAATTGTTCTTGGTTTTGTGCGATAAACTCGGTCCTTGAGGTATCCTCATAAAAAGAAGTCTATTGGCGTGAGGTCTGGGGAACGCGCTGGGTATTCAATGCTATCCCTTCGTCCAATCCATATGTTTGGATAAGCTGCATGCATCCATTGGTGGCGTTTTCGGTCTTCCAATAAATGACATTTAAGGACAAACTTTCTCTCTTCAAAGCTAAGTTGATCTGTTACATTAATTACACCTGAAAAAAACAAAGTGTTAGTACATTTTTGAGAAACCCTGTATATAAAAATACATTATAAATGAATGTTTCCTAACATATACTACTTTTGCACATAATCGTACAGTTCTGTTCACGTAGCCTGAAGCTTCAATTCCCTGTATGTGCTGCTATCCTTACAGAAGCACGTTGTTTATACACAACGCACAACCGTTTGTAAATGCTCACCACCGTTTCCTTCTCCGCGACCGAGAATTCAATTTCAAATCGTTTTTTTTATTTTATAATATGAGCCGTTCACAGATGTCATTTTAACAGATCACTTCAACTGCATTATACGTATCAATGCCATACATTCCGCATACATTCCAAGACAATTTTTAATTTACATCATACAAAATATTATTTTTTATTTACAGTGAGCGAAAAAATTATCCATCAACCAGTTTTCATGAGATTGAAATGACTGACACTAAGTGACCTTCACATTATTCAAATTTAATTACACATATTATTTTCTATACATTTATAAGCTTCTGAAAAATTCCTGAACTTGCGGTCTGCAATTGGTGTCAGACATTATAAGACAAAAAATCCACGTATTGATCTATATTCAATTGGGTCCTGGTGTATTCAAATATGTTCACAAATGACAAATGTCACTATGTCACCTATTTCCCTAAGAAAACAGTCTATAATTTTAATTACAGTTTAAGTGGTTGTAAATTACAACAAAAATATGTTACAAATGACCTAGATGTTATATTTAATTCCAAAGTTTTGTTTGTTGATCTCATTCACACTATTATTTCCAAAACCTGTCAAGTTTATACTTTCTTATCAGAAACTCCCTAAGTTTTAATGATTTAGGCTTTTCAATTTTTCCTTTTAATACAATAGTCAGATCAATTTTAGAATATGCTTTTGTCATTTGGTCTCCTTCTCATATTAAATTGCAGCTCCTCTTGGAAAAGGTGCAAACTTTTTTTTTACGCCCTGTTTCGTCGTTTCCACCCTACGTTTTTAATGCTAACTTTTATGTCTCAAATCCCACCTATGAGCTTTCTATAATTGTGACACATTGATCAATAGACGTATTATACTTGATCTTTGCTGTATATTTAAATTTTACCGCAATATAAGTTATTCATCTAGATTTTTTACCTCTGAAAATTTACGTGTTCCCAAACTAAATTCCAGACGTACTGACTTTTTTTACTTACCTTTCTCAAGGAAGACAGTTATAAATAAACTACCTTTTTCTCCATTCTTCCGCTACTTAATAAATAAATAAATAAAAATAAATAAATCATCTACTGTATTTTCACTTTTCTCCATTTAATACAATGATCCCTATCCAATGTGAGATACCACATAGTTTAAATACTGTAGATTATGGTAAAATTTCCATTCAAAATTTATTGACTTTATTTATTTTAACGTTTTTATGTTTACATAAGCTGCTGGACGGATAATCTTTCTGTTCACTTTATCTTTATTATTAACATAAAACAAACAAGAGACATTAGCTTCTGATCAACCCTTTTATACAAGCTATTTCTAACTTTTAGGAACAACATTATACAGATGGATATTTCAAGCGCCACGAGAACTTGAACGAGTAATACGTGTGGGGAGCGCTTTTGTAAGCTGCTTTCGTTTTCAGAGTAAACAACCAGAGCAAACGATTTTTTTATTAAGTAGCGGAAGAAAGGAGCTACTTATTGCTTTCACAATGTCCGTCTGTCTGTCCGTCCGTCCCCTTCATAATTTCCGCATTTTTTGAGGTAGAAGATTGAAATTCGGAATGTAACTTACTATGGGCATGTGCACCTTCACTATTTAGTTTGGATTTGATTGGCCCACTGGGTTCGGAGTTTCGGGGGCGGAAATTAGAGGGGACCAAAATGTCTACGCGTGTTTATGCATATAAAGGAATGAAATTCGGTATGCAGGTTTCTCTAAGGAAGATCAACATCACTGTAAAGTTGGGCCAAATTGTCCCAATAGGGTCGGAGTTGTGGGCGTGGCAATCACTTGGTCTTTAGAACTTTATATCATTCGATAGAAAATGATGAGAAAGGAACGATGATAGGGTTCTTTTATATTTTCTAAATACAAGGTTAGAAAAAATCAATTTTTGATTTTAAAAAATGACGGGTGGGGGCGCGGTAAAAAGTGCAGATGAAGGAATAAAAAAATAGGTGAACTCAGGGCTTCCGCTACTTTCCTATACCTTTCTCGGGAGGCTTAATTTCTTGTTCATATGCCACTTACTCCTCCTAGCAACAACATAGCAAGAAATCACTCCTTAGAGCAAGTGTTCGCAATGGCGACCAGTCTTATTATTGATGCTCATTGATGATGCTAGTGCCACACAATCAAACAGCATCTCCTCGATCAGTTCTTTGTCTGGCAAGCCAGCCCTTTGAGGCTTGAACGACCCATTTTGTTGTAAGTTTATAACCATGGCGAGAAATGTCGTTCAGTTCAGATGATGTCTATTGGTAACCTTTACTGGGAACTAGATCCTTCTGAACTTTAGATTAAATGCATATTTCCAATTTTGTGACGAGAAACGCTCCATCTACGACAACAAGGCTTAAACTGTAAACAGAAATAAATGTCTTCGTGGAAACATAATAGGCGATTGTTTTGCAAGCTGCTCCACCAAATGTCGACGCATCAGACAGTTGTTTGTTGTGAAAACGAAAATAATGTAGAAACAAGTTCAAGATCTTGGGGTGCCTGTTATATGACCTTCCGACTATTGATTCCTATTCTGAAAATACCCAGTTAGCAGTACTCAGATGATAATCTGTAGAATTTTGACCCTGAAGGTTTGAGACACATCGTATAGAGTTGGCTGCCACAGATTTTATGACACATCGAGGGCGCGGGTTCGATCCCGGCCGATGACGACGAGGGGTTTTTTTCAGGGAGAAAATTTTGAGATGGTCCGAGAAAATTTACTTTTCCCCTTCGAAAGGGAAGTAAAGCCGTTGGTCCTGTGTAATCGTTTGCTTGCTGCACGTTAATAATAATAATAATAATAATAATAATAATAATAATAATAATAATA
>JAHWFO010077216.1:1587-21790 GCA_023313115.1 Rhysida immarginata | reverse complement strand
TAATAATAATAATAATAATAATAATAATAATAATAATAATAATAATAATAATAAAAGGTGCATCCTTAAAAGGATATATGCCAAATTATCTAGAAGGGGCTTGCAAATTAAGCACAAATTGATGAATAAGTCTATGTGCACGTTCTCTGTGTTACAATAATCTCTCGTCTAATTGTATTCACTAGGAATTGTATTCCCAATCATTAATAACATTAAAGGATAACATTAATAAATCCTCGCAAGGCAAAATTGCGGCCCCTATGACTCCGTCCTGATATCACCATAGTAGTTAAAGGGGACGTTAATACCAACGAAACCAAACCAATCAAACAATTGCAGATCAGGCGGGTGTCGGATTTTGCAGCTACAAGGGCTCCTTGATTGAAGGGCCCCCTGAGCTTAGAGGTAAAAGATATATAATATTCTTAATTAATAAACCATAATAGTATGATGAAAGTTAATTTTTTCATTTTCTTTTGTCTCTTCTTAGAATTTGAATTACACTTTTTCAGGCTCGCTCACACCAAGCACAAGCGTTCGTCATAGCTCCGCCCCTTTGGCGCCGTATGGCTGTTCGAATTTACATTAATTTGTAGCTATTATAATAAAAAAGGAGTAAGCATAACAATTACGTCATTTACCTTCAAAATTATGGTAAAAAACTCGTGAAACTGAGAAAAAAAAAACTTCTGAAAAACACAAAAAACAATTATGTCGCCGTTGAAAAACAACAAATTGAATAAATTTTTTGGGCGCTTGTCCTCCAGTGCCGCAGCTGCATAAACTATTACCTCAACCTTTCACTGATCTGCTGCAGCATCGTACAGAGCAGAAATTGAGAGGGGCCTTTTGATCACATTTGGTCTATAACGTAAAAGGCGTAAAACACTTCACAAAACATGCACTGAGAGCGCGAACATCGCGGTGTGATCACTGCGATGCGTGTTCGCCGTTACGCTGACGTCATTGCATCGTTCAATTCGTATTTTCTTGTGTTTTATTTTTCTTCTTCAGATTTCTTTTACATCGTATCACAACGTATCGCATCTCCTAAATATCGTAACTCGAACGATCGTAATTCGGAGAGAGGCTGTACTAACAAGAAACGAAATTAGAAGCCAAGTGTTTGATATTTAAGTTAATTATGGAAAGTATAATTAATCAAAATGCAGTTATTCTTTACTGAAATAAAAGACTTTAAATTTGAAATTCTCCTATAATGGAAACAATAAATTATTATTTGACAATTAAGGATGTTTTCAAAGCATTTCTGAGTTTCTGAAGTGAATCTTGTATTTCTGTCTGTCCACACGTTTTTTTTAAGATGCAGGACATTTGATAGATGAAATGGATGTCTCTTTCATCGCTAATTACGGATATCGCATTCAAATTTCTGGGCAACAATAAGTCCTGAAATCGAATTTCCAAAAATACTATTACACTATATTATAATTCCTCGAGTTGGTGAGTCGGGAACCGGACAGAATGTAACTACACTTTTTGAAGTGTTTAATAAATGCTCTTGGTCTTTTTGCTTTAATAACAAAATCTCAGGATCTTGTATTATTAAATAAAATAATACATACGAATGAGGCAGCTCTACATTTAAACAATAATTTTATTTCATTTATGATTTTATTTAACATGCAATAATAAATAATATAATTAGGCATAACTTCTGTCATATGATACGGTAGCAATATCCGACAACTCTAATAAATGAAGTCGGGTCCTTGGCGCCGTTTTTGTACTCTTCATATAATGTGTGAAGTCCAGCTTGTTCCTCCTTGCATACCCTTCGGATATGTCTCTTTGGTGGTTGTCCGTGGCTGGCTACATGGGTTGCACACCCAGCGTTCTCGCCATAGCTTGATCTTTGCGGAGGACGTCGATCTTGATCCAGATGCACGGATGACGGTGACCCGCTGTTGTCTGAATCGAGCGGTTCCATGACTGCGGTTCTATTCTCATCAGTGACGTAGTTACGTGAACGTTTCAAAGTTACGGTGGAAGCATGGGTTATGATAGTCTCACTCGAAGAGTTAGACTATGAATGCCTCTTTTACCCACAGTAACTGGAGGCACTGTTGGAAGGCTGCCGGAAATGATTGTTTGGTCGAAAGTATTCGAGTAGGGGTTCAGCTTCGACTGAAGTAGAGCCCCTTAAAACTGCAAGCCTTCCTTGACGTCCCTTACTGGTAGAAAAGCCAATCCATCAACATTCTACAGAAATGCCTGAAGTCGCCATCGTTCTTTTACAGTTGTATATTCAATTCCTGTACCTTTATCTAGGTGAAAGAAGTAGGCACGCTTTCTGGCATTCTCGTCGTGTACTGTAGTCATAGAATCTACTACTGCCTGTTCCGTCATCACCGCACGTGGATGTAAGTCATATCCGCCTTCCATCCAATGTGCAAACCATTTCCTCATATGTGACTTGGATGTCATGAATGCGTAAACAATACTAATTGTGCACTCTCCCACAATAGCACGGATAGTGTACAAGCGCTGAAAGAGCAGAGGCGCAAAACTTAATGTCCCACAATCGACAGTCCAACAGTGAATTATGCATTCCTTTAGGTGGGACGAAAGAAGTACTTTAATGAGGCTCACCTTTCCAGAATAAATTCCAAATGAAATACACTGAAGTAGGCAAGAGCCCTGACTAACCCAAAAGGTCTTCCACATCATGAAGAAATAATACGATTGACGATTGTCAAAAGATTGCGGGGGGGGGGGGGGTGGAGGAATCACATCTTCCAATAATCCGGGACAGAGACGTTGCCAATGTCTTCGAAGTTGACGTCAAGAATATGCCTCGGCTTTCTCTATTTCGTATGCCACTTCATTTCCATCGAGTTTTCCAGTATTCCAGCCACCAAGTCGTAGTTACAGGTCTGCATCGTTTGCACCGAACACTTCAGGAGATCTTGGATATACTTTCTGATATGAGTTATGTTCAAATCCGAGTGGATGTTTTAATATTTACGGTCTTTTTTCTATACTGTGCAATGGTCCTCAGGGTACATTCAAGAACGATTGGTGCTCATTCCATCTGCTTTTACAAATAGTGGCTCACGCAGGCATACCATAGTGGAGGATGGTCCAAATCATCACCTTGTACAGTAGTAGCTTATTGTCGATGCTTCCACTGTATGTTCTTCTTTAGAGTTTATTATTTACCTTGTCTCTGTCTGAAGCCTTGCTCTTACTCAGATTTCTTATGATGATAGCTATCACTCCGGTCTCGATGTTGTTCTTTGTTGAATGCTGCGGGACTTCAACAAAGTTAATAAGACCATCTTCCACAAACTGAAGCATGAGTTGATTCTCTGGATTATTGTTATCAGGGTAACAAACTGCACTTCTTGCTAATCTGCAATTATTTGTGCTTTGTCCTGATCAGTTTGTCTGTAATTACCTTGAGGGGTGCGGAGTAGGGGAAGCGTTTCATTCTTCTTGTTCTGTAAAGCTCTAACCATGCTCCAAATGGAATTGTCGCGAGTCGACAAGGTTTTCAGCTTGTCAATCTATCTAGCGTCGCGAAAAGCGTTCACTTCCTCTTCAAGACTTCCTACTAATCTGTTATATTTGGTTTATAGCCAAAGTATATCAAAGCTTTCAGCTCTTTTCTTTTTAAGATCATGCGTTGGTTTCCTGGAGTGAGCACAATTCGATGAGGAGGTTTATTTTGCAAGGGATAGGCACTAGCTTCAGTGACACAATTTATTCGCCTGGTGATGTCTTCGACGCGTTGGTTGATGTCATAAATATTTAAATGCTCTACTAACTAACCTGTGTTTCATTACAAATACTCTGTTCTCAATTGATATGGCATTGCAAGGACATGATCTAAGCAAGCAAGTTGCAAATAGTAGCAACTGCTATCATTAGGATACTTCTGCGAATGTGTCTCAAATATTCTCAACTGTATAAGAGGGATGCACCAGCAGCATCCGCACAGTTTGCTCCGTCTAGGTGGTAGTCATGGTCTTATAGGATTTCTTTGAAAAGCTTCCAGACTTGCTGATGCTTGATGTCTCCATTGTCACAGTTCAGCGCCACAGGTTTGTTTTCTGAAAAAAGGTCCTCAGTCGTGAAGATGTTGTATGGCTTGAAGAAACCCTTTATTAGTGATATGCCTAGCACGTCACTAGTAGGAGAATGATCACAGCAGTAGGTGTCCTCCACTGGTCCAGCAGCAACGATGTCGTCCTTACCTCGTCTGAACTAGTAGGGAATCAGGTAGATATAGTTCAGCGTTTTGAAGTTCCAGCTTGGGTGTTTGTCATTGAGGTCATCAGCCAGGACGACTGAGAGAAATGTCGCCACCAAACAGTTCATCGACAGAATGTTTAGGAGAATTGTAGAGAGCGAATTTATCATACGTCCAGATCATACATTATATCCACATTGCGATTCACGTACTTCAACACCTTCTCAGACTTCAGTTCTTGATGCTAAATTTTTAAATATTGTCAGACTTATTTCCAGATACTAATTTGTTGCGTGTCTCTGTTTCTTCACATATAATTTTGACGGTGTCAGCTCTGCCCGTGTGAACTGTGTTCTTTTCCATTGGAACATGCTTCTCGAGCTCACTTAAAATCGTCTTAAAAGGCATACCATGAGTCCGCACGATAATTGGCAGGACATAGGAGCTTTTGATTATCCTTTGGTCGTTTTTATTAGCCGAGCGATTTATCGGGTTCTTCCGTTTGAAAGCGCTGACATTGGAGACGGCCCGCAAGTTATCATTCTTCGTCCCCTTCTGAGTTTTTTGTTACCAACAACGGTCCAGATATTGTCTTCCACTTCTCCTCCAGATCCGTTAGAGTGACTTCTTTTATAGCCTCCGTTTGTCAATGGATAAGTTCCATGGATTACTTCTATGGATTCCACTTTGTTAGCAGAGGAAATAGGTTGGAAAACATTTCTTACCTCATTGTCTTCAACGGAGTTCTCTGCCTTTGAAATCACGGAACGTTTCTCAAAGGCTTCTTTAAGTTCACTTATCTTGTTAATATCTGAACGAGAATTTTGAAAATTTATGCTGATACCATAGAACTTCTCAAAATTTATACGCAAGGATTCGACCTTTGGCCTCCATTACACTATACTTAGCGTTTATTTCATTCCGGAGAGGTTCTAGCATTTCATTAAACACTAGGTCGAATGCAGCAAACCTAGCATCGAATCAGGCATCCCGATAGGCTTTTTTGCAGGACATTTTTACAATTAAATACTCTAGTCGACTTCAGAGTGGTTTATTTGGGCGAAGCCATCATAATCCTAAAAGAGAAGTACAATAAAGTAAGGGGAGGAAAAGAAAAGAGCAACCTCTCAGGTGTATGCTAAAGTGCCGCCTTAAGAAGTATTCACCTAGCTTTAGGAATACAGTCAGGTTTGCGAGAATAAAGTCAGGTTTGCGATCAGACACGTTTGTGAATGATCATAAGGATAACAGGTCAATGTGAAAGACCCTTAGTCAGGTTTGGAAGGAAATTAATCCCAACGCCAGGAACCCAAAAGGATGGTGAGCGTCCTGATGTAATGGTTTACGCCGTAAACTTTACGGGAATATTAATCTAACGCCAGGGACCAGCACATAAGGTGTAATAGGGAAGGTCAATCCCGCCTTGAGAAGGGCGCACCAGCGATGTGAGATGAGAGCAAAGAGCTGGACCTAATGTGTAATATCTCTGATATCATAAAGTTGCGATGACCGAATGTTCCATCCGCTTTGTCTTTCATGGTAATACTGACCAATCAACACGAGGGACAGGTTAGTCAACAATTTCCACTGACAAATCAACTGAAAATGGCTTATGAAACGTCCATTGGCTTAGATGGAAATGAAAAGTGGCTATAATACGTGCTCATCCTAGTTGCATTTTGTCCTACAGTCTGTTTAGTTTGTTCTAAACGCCCATATTTAGCTTGTTCTAAACGACCATATTTAGCTTGTTCTAAACGACCATATTTAGCTTGAATTTTTGGTCAAGGCAAAATGGAACCAAAAAATTTAACACAAAAATAAATGAATTTTTGTATTGACCAGTGTTCAATATTCCGACGGATACTATCGAAAAATCATAATTATCGATAATCGATGTTTAACATCTCAATTTACTATAGCCGAACCCGATGTGATGTTTGTATTCACTGCAGATTCAATAAAAAGATAATTTTGGAAAAAATTAGACCAATCTTTTCAGACGTGCAAACATATTAACAGGATGATATGAACTGCAGTATTCACTCATTATTAATGGTGGGCGATGTCGATTTTTTTCGAAATCGATACCCCTATCGATGTTTTCTTTGAATATCGATGGTTCACTTTATCCAGTACATTAAACAGTGCATTATTGAATTATTCTTCATTTTCATGGTTATTATGGTCATTTTTAACTTCTGCTAAAATGAGTCACCTTGCAGACAGTTACAATGCAATGACTCACGCATTATACAAAGCATTAAGTCAAATTGACAGTGCATTGATTAGTCTGTCATGATTGGTTATAGCACCGTTTCAGAGGTCTACTCCGGAACCATCATTAGAAAATTGCGATTTCTGGGATGATTTCTGGAAATTAGTGGATACCCAGCAAATAGGTTGGGAAAGTGGTGGTCCAGCCATCCAAATTAGATAATACGATGAGGCTAAAATGATTTCACGTGCAGAAGATCCGTTATTATGGTGGAGAATTTTTAACTTTTGTGAAGATTTGAAAAAGGTTTCAAAACTGTTCCTTTGTATTCCTGCGACTTTGGTTCCCGCAGAAAGAATATTCTCAAGAGCGAAGCGAACTTCAGCCAAAGAATGTAAACATGATTATCTTTTTAAATAAAAATTTGCATTAATAATATTTTAAGTGTTCCTCAGTCATGGGTTTAACCAATATAAGCCTAGGTTAAGTTAGCTATTTTTTATTAATAATTATGTGAAGAAAATGTTCCTAATATTTTTAGTTAATTTTATAATACATGGTAGTATAAGATTACTAAACGTTATTAACAGGATTGTTATTCGAAGTTCGTATTCGTAAAAGAAAATGCTTTTATCGATGTCAAAGCCTTTACGATGTGTTGTAACATCGCCCATCATTATTCAATATTCAACAAGGCGTTTAAATATAAGAATATAAACTCGGATATAGTGAGGTGCATTTTATTAGCTCAACAATTAGAGTCATATTGCAACAATCGTAAAGAACCGGCCATATTTCAATGTCAAATGCTAGTCATTCGTTAAAGACAAATTTGCTCAAAGACCTTTCTAATTTATATAAGTTATGCATAAATATTTTTATGATCTCATGCTTTATTCCTGCTCACTCGCTTTATCCTCATTATCATATAAACTATTCTTCCTTTCACAAACTTGTGCTCAATCCATACACATCAACGTGTACATCTCACTCAAACATGTTCATACAAAATCTATTTCAATCACCTGTACATGCCATCAAACGCATATACCCTTATACTATCATATTTAAAGTCCTCAAAAACTTTTCAAGCTCATTTTGTGTATTGACAGCTTGTTCATTCTCAAGTTGGTTTTAAACTTGAAGAAATTTCTTAATTTATTAGGCTTGAAAAATGAAAATAACGCTCTCTTCTCTTTAAAAGATCACCCTCGGGCTTAGAAAGTTTTTAATATTTGATGCGAAAGTAATGAAATGCTTATGAACAGAACTAGCACGATCATATTTGCTCAAAGGAAAATGAAAAGGAACTCCAACAAGAGAACTATAATGGCTTGTTTGCAGTTGAGCGTCCTCCTTCCCCAGAGTATATTCTAGCAACTGAAAAATTACGAAAAACATTAAGGAAAAAAATTTGAAACTTAAAGAAAATTAATCATTAAGAAAAGCTTAGCTTCCTCTAGTACAAGTAATCGACATCATTAAAAATTTTGCTTTGCCGTCACAACAACAATGTACCGGGTTTTTGCCTTTCCCCCGTTTAATTGAATCAAAGTGGTAGGGAGCGGTTGCTGTTCCATTCGAACGACGCCCTCCTACAAACCGCCTTTGTCGACGTTCCGCTTGCTTTTCGTTCGTAGACCAAAAACGGCGACAACTGTCATGTTACAGACATCGATTAGAAAGTTACTTAATTATAAAAGATATTAAACAACAAACAAGTAATCTATGATATCGATGCTATTAATTAATCATTTATTCTAAATTCTCCTGTGTAATTTATGTGAAATTGTAATTTACTTTCTTATTCTTTTCGCCCCCTTAATGAGTTTCGGCAAAGTCATCCCTTCCCCATCCTTAGACAAATAAAAGAATAATGTATTTCTGAGTCTCTTGTAATATTTAGTAGTCTAATTAATTTTTTTTACTATTAAAAATGTGTTCATGTTACGAAATATAATATGATCCCCGCCTTCGAATCACAATCGATTTCTATTTAAACTTATTTTTTTGAAGTAAAGATATTTATGAGAATAAAAAAAAAATTTTCAACCTCACTATTAAAAGTTATAGAAACTTAACTTGCACATGGCGAAAAAAAGTTTCTTGGAGCTTTCGTGATTTAATAATTTGATTATAATTTAATAATTTAATCTATAAGTGATAGTTTCTGAATCACATAGAAACATCATTTTGCATTATGATTACATGGCGGTAATTTATTTTATACGATTTCTTTACACGACTAGTAAAGAATTAGCCATGAGTATTTTCTTTGAAATATTTACCATTTTGCGGATAAGCCCAATTTTTGCTAGAGAATGAGGTGAATATCTGTGGCTAGTCTATTCCCACGGACGTCTGAATTCTCGACGGACTCCGTGGCGAGACCGGCAATCGGGTGGAAGAGCCAGTCAACTATAGTGCTCTCCCCTGGGCCCCTCCATCCCGTCCCCATAACAACAGTTATTGAAATTAGTCTCACTTCTACGTCTTTAGCCATCCCCTCCATCCTGCAATTCTCTTTCAAGAATTTCCCACCAGTAAAGCCATGAAATCCGTCGTCTACTTTTTATCGCTAGATCCCGGGTTATATCATAACCCTTTGTTCTCTTGCCTGCCCTACATATTATTCAAATTTGGCTAATGTGTTTCTCATCTTCTCCAATTTCATTCTAGTGTACACCAAGCGTGTAATAAGATATTAGTAAGTCATTGCACGTTGACTCTCTTTTAATCTCAGAAACTATCCATTCTAATAATAATAATAATATTAATAATAATAATAATAATAATAATAATAATAATAATAATAATAATAATAATGTAACAACAACGGAGAGAATCCCACTAGATAAACCAGAGGGAGAGGTCCCGTGTTGCCCCCAACAGGCCGAAGCCCAAAACAGGGTTAATGAGCAAAACATGTAACAAAAATAAAAAATAATAATAATATTAATGAAAAGATGAGACCAAAAAAAGCTGAAGAAAAAGAAAACCAAAAAATAAAATAAGAGGAAAAAAAAAGAAGAAAAAAAATTAATCAAACAAGGGCAATGTTTTGTCCTTATACTCAATTAAATTAATTTCGTTAAAATTGGCTGAGTACTTGATTAATAGTTTCTCGAGTGGATCTAGACAGTAAAGGCAAGTTCTCCATTTAAATAAGTGTTTAAAATTAAAACCAGAACGGAAGCGTTTAAATTCAGTCACCCTGATATCAGCTACGATCTCAAGCGCGCAAATCTTATCAAAAAAGTTTAGCTAGAATATTAAAAAGGCTTATGCTAATAATATTCTTAATATCAAATAATTTACTATTTAGCTTAGCGTCGAAGACTTTAAACCTAAATTTAAGAAATTTGGCGATCCTGTTAAATTTGCTTTGAATCATTCCAAGAGCTTGCATATTGCCGCCAAACCACACCCAAGCACAATAGAGAAGTTTAGATATGACGAAAGCTTTATAGAGAAGAAGAATAACTTTTATATCATGACAGAAAGCAGTCAGACGTTTGAGTCTACCCAGACGTCGAGAGAAATCACACCTTAACGTCTCAATATGAGCCAAGAAAGAGCAGTTGGTAGAAAATAAAGAAAGAGCAGTCTCCAAGGTCTTTGACACTATCATTCCTAATTAGTGGTCCATCAATGGTATGATATTCAAAATTAAAAGGAGCCCGCTTGCGATTAAAAGATAAGACAAAAGATTTCTTGACGTTGAGAACAAGGTCATTGCTACCGGCCCATTGGGAGGCAGCTAACAGTGAGCTTTGTAGAACTACGCAATCAGCCCAGCTATCAATATTATAAAACAACTTAAGATCGTCGGCGTAGATCAACACCCCAATAGGAAATTTTTCCAAAGCTATAACAAGGTCTGCTGCAAAAATATTAAATAGGAGGGGGCCCAAGGGAGAACCTTGTAGGACTCCACTTCCAATCGGATACCCAGGAAGAACAGGGTCTTGAGCTGTTAATCTGAAGCTGCGGCGAATGAGCATGGAAGAAAACCACTGGATAATCATGTTCGGGAGCTGAAGGTGGTATAATTTGCTGAACAGGGGCTTGATGTTCACACAATCAAACGCCTTAGAAAAATCAAGATAGAGTACATCCACTTGGTCCCTACAATTAAGTTGTTTCGTGACGAAATGCAGAAGAGCCGCCAAGTTGGTTTGGGTAGAACGCGAAGGTCGGAAGCCGTGCTGTGCCGATGGCAGATAAGGATCAATAAACGTAGTGATCCGCATAGCAACGATAGTTTCCAACAGTTTGGCAGGAAAAGGGATAAGAGTAATCGGTCTGAATAAAGTATTACCATTAGATTCCCCCTTTATGGGAATTGGTTGAATAACAACACTCTTCCAGCCGTCAGGATAAATTCCGGGTTCCAAAGCGGTATTAAAGAGATGAGTAACAGGCTCAATCAATGCTAAAATGCATCCCTTGAAAATAAAAACGGGAATGCCTGGAATAATACAGGCCTTGGAAGCTGATATGCTTTTGGCTTTTTCTAGTATAACATTTGAAGAAAGGGACTGCCAAACAAAAGGTGTAGTAATTTTTTTCCAGCAAGCCTCCAATAGAGGTTCATTTGCCATCAACTCTGCAGTGTTGTTCATAATATCTGCAAATTGGCCAGCGATATCATTTAGTTTGTCAACATCAATATTTACAGAGTTCTTCACATTAGAATTCAGAAGTTTGCGAACACTGCTCCAAAAGCTAGTCGGATTAGACCTTGCCGAAGAACCTAGAGAGTTGAAATAATCTGTGCGTTCAGCGCGCCAACTGAGTTTAAAGTCTCTTCTGGCGTTAGAAAATCTGATGTAATCGTCGCAAGATTTAGACGCCTTGTATATTTTGTGAAGAGCGTTTTTTCAGTTTCCAAAGATGAACAGTATGGTCAGATACCCATATAGGAAACAATTTTTTATTACTAATGTGAGAAGCTGATTCGCTCTTATGTTCTTTAGGATTGGTTGAAGGGATGAAATTTAACACTGCAGTCCTAATAACATCGATAGTACCCAGCCAGATAAAATTAGTATCCGAACTAGCCAGGATGTGTGTCCACTGAAAATCAGTCAGGTATCGGAAAAGTCATGAGTAATCACCTTTATTGAGAAGTAAGTGAGAATTCCCAACGCTTCTACCTCGTATTAAACGCAAATGAGGAATTTAGCGTTGCCAATAATGGTGGATGAAAAGCATCAGGAGGAACTAAAGCAAACGACGATCTGGTGACCAAAACATCAGAATTTGTAAAAATTTTGTCAAGATTATCGCCAAAGTTATTGTTAATAAAATTAACATTAAAAAAGTTGACCTCATTAAAAAAGTCTTTCGTTTTTTGGCGTAAAAGTGAGTGTCTGCATAGTCTCTGAAATCGGAGAAATTAAAATCTCCTATGATCATATAATCCAAAGTTTGTAGAGCAATAAAGCATGAAAGTTCTTCTAAGAACATATCGAAATTGGCCGAGCATAAGGTTGGAGGGATGTACACGTTAATAAGACCGAGTTTTTTACTCCTATTCCTTGCAACCCTCTCATGAAGAATTACTCCAATAACATCAATTCCTGGTATCACGGTAGCGAAGGAGCATTCTTCGGTACTAATCGTGCTAGGAACGGCGATTAGAACACCACCGCCCCTTGTATGTAAATTACGATCACGTCTATACACTTTAAAGTGATCACCGACAAACATATAGTCATTGATCGTGCTGTTAAACCAAGTCTCCGTCAGGCAATATATATATATATATATATTGATTATTCTCGGTGACAGAATTAAACATTTGACAAAGTTTTGTCCTAAGGCCTCGCACATATTGGTAATAAATTTTATTCATCTTGGTTTATTTTACCACCCTCCTCCGAAAGGGAAGCCAATATTTGCGAATCATGAACTTTGCCGAAAAATGGGGATAGAAAAATACCGGCGTGCCAAAAGGAAGCTTCAAATAGCGTATCAAAGTCTTTACTATTAATAAATAACACAAAAGAAGCGTAAGACGGGTGTCTGGCTTTCAATTGAGTACAGTTGCGCAGTTGGAGTGATGGAGTAGAGGCAGCTATAAATTTTTTAAGATCTTCACAAGTTACAGTTGGCTGCAGACGAGAAATGAATAGTTTTTTCTCACATATCTTGGCGCTGCGAGCCTTTAAAACTCCTTCGCACGCATCCGAGTACCTATGCGGAACGGTTTCGGTTTATATATTGTATGCGGTTCTTTTCTGAGATGGCATTACTAGCACGGCGAGAATCAGCTTTCCGGCGTACTGCCGAGAAAGCTCCTACTTCTGCTGATCGATGAGGTAAAACATTATTTACATTAAACAAGGAAGAATCATCACGATTCTCATTTACGTTAATAGCAGTAGCAGGATGAGAAGAATGAGCGCCATTCAGATTAATCAAAGACAACACTTTGTCAAATTTCGCATTTATCGTTCCATTCTCCTCTTGAATTTTCTTAGCAGTATTGATGAAATCGTTAACAACAGTAACCAAATCATTAATAGCGGTTAATACTTTGTTAAAATTATTTGACTTATCTTCATTTAAATTGAGGCGAGAAGACTTGAAGCTTATATTTGATTCAAATTCTTCTAGATCATCGTTCTTAGCAGCTTCAGCACACTCTCTTCCGGCGCAACGCCATTTTGCCTTGATGGCTTGAAGCTCTTTTTTTGAGACGTTGACGCATTTGGCATGGAAGACCAGTCTGCAGCTACCTGTGCACGATATGTAAGGTTGGCGCCCATGAATAGCTGTACCACATGAAGGGCAGAGCCCTATCGTTCCTTGAGCGCCTTGTTTAACCATTGATAAGCGGAGCGATGTTAACGCACGTCCATTGAAAACGCCTCCTCTTAAAAGTTGAATAATAATAATAATAATAATTCAATTCAATTCAAATTTTATTCCATGTAAGAGAAACCAGCGACGGCAAAAGCCAGAAAACATTTAAATTAACAGTCAGTATAGTCGTTAAAGGCATCAAGAATTTTGCCTAAGAAACTTAAATGACTAGATAAATACAAAACTGATTTTGACCGCGTTTTATAAAACCATTTGAAAGTGCAAAAATTCAGGAATCTTACTCTTACCTGTAATGATTTTATAAATCAAAGAGCAATATTCAAAATTAAAAAGTGAATCTAATTCTGGCAATCCAGTAATATCTCTGGGTCTAGAAAACTTAAAATATTTCTTATATAAAAAAAAGAAAGAAACGGGAATAGATCTTTTTCAGCTTTTTGAGAGTTGAGGGAGCACAATGGCCTCAAACACACATCCCAAATCTGAAACAGGTCAAAATAAGATACTTAAACAAGCAGATAAAGACTTCGATATTATTTAGAATTTTACCAAAATGAAAGATAACTCCAAGACGTCTAAGAGAACAGTTTAGAATATGCTCAACATGATTTGAGAAGAGACATCTTTCATCCATTAGGATACTGAGATCTTTAACACATCGTTCTCTACGAATATATTTTCCATTGAGCGAGTATTGATGGACAATGGGAGTGGTTTTACCAGTAAAGGTAATAATCTTAGTTTTTTCAATATTGCAGTTAAGTCCATTATTTAAACACCAAATAGAGAATTCAATAATATCCATCTGCAAAGACAAACAATCGTTTTTAGCTTTAATGATACGGTAAATCTTATTGTCATCAGCATATTGAAGATGATTCTGAGAAATTTTAAATTATAAATCATTCTTATAAAGAACGAAAAGAAGGGGTCCTAAAGGACTTCCTTGCGGTACGCTCTTTTGTTGCAGAAAATTAGCCGTTAGAAAGTCTTAATTACAGTAAAACCTCGTTAAGACGCTCCCGCTTAATACGCGATCCCGCATAATAAGCATTTTATCCTCGGTCCCGAGGACCTCTGAGCCACTTAACATGTGAAAACTTCCCGCTTAAGACACCCCCGCTTAATACACGATCCCGCATAATACACTAATTAATGCGTCAGTGTCCCCAATAAAATTCCGTTCTGTATTCACATCGTGACTCAGCGGATGAACGATAATACAGCGTCACAATTTTATTGTGAACCTCTCGTCACAATATCGACTACTGTAACACGTTGATATTGAATTTGAGTGTAGAATGCGGAACCACGGCGGAACTCTGTTCTTCGCAAAAGTGAAAGTGAAAGTTAACTCAGAAAATGGCCGAGGCATCTTGTAGTCGTGCGGGAGTTGGAGTGAAAAGAAAAGCGTTGTCGATCGACGACAAACTGAAAATCATCAGACAGTACGACGAAAAACTTGGAGTGCTGAATAAGACACAAATTGCAAAAGAATTAAGACTGCCGTACTCTTCCTTGAGGACAATACTGAAGAACAGAGAAGAAATTGAAAAAAACGCATTGGCAGGGAGTGGTAAACGTCAAAAAGTTAAAGTTGGTATAAATGAACAGCTAGAGAGCATTTTGTTAAAGTGGTTTCAACAAGCTCGTGCTTCAAATTTGCCTGTCAATGGTCCCGTTCTGACAGAAAAAGCTAAAGAAATCGCTAAAACTTTGAACATTTCAAACTTCGGCGGATCTAATGGTTGGCTCGATCGATTTCGGAAAAGGCACGGGATTGTCTATCGTAAAATTTGTGGGGAAGCCGAGGCTGTAGACGATGACAATATTGCACCATGGAAAGATACTGTCCTGCCAAATCTGTTGAAAGACTATTCCCCTGAGGACACAACGCCGATGAATTTGGCCTGTTCTTCAAATTGATGCCGGACAAATCACTAGTGTTAAAAGACGAATTGTGTCATGGTGGTAAGCTAAGTAAGGACCGGTTAACTGTCTTAGCTTGCTCAAATTGGAGTGGAACTGACAAGGTGAAATTGTTAGTGATCGGTAAGTCGAAATCACCCCGATGTTTCAAAAATGTACGGACTTTCCCGTGTGACTACAAAGCTCAAAACCGTGCGTGGATGACAGTAACATTGTTCATCGAGTGGGTCCAACAGCTTGATCGTTACTTTGGTAAGCAGGGAAGAAAGGTCATTTTATTTGTTGACAACTGCCCAGCTCATCCTAAAGAAATTTCTCTAAATAATATCAAACTGGTGTTTTTCCCACCAAACGCCACAAGCAAGCTCCAGCCTCTGGATCAGGGTGTTATCAAAGTTGTGAAACAACTGTACCGTAAGAAGTTAGTGCAACGATATCTAAGAGAAATGGATGGCTCAATGACGGATGGAGACACCTCATCGAACTCCAAAATCAACGTTTTAGACGCTATTCACTATATATCGACTGCGTGGGATGAGATTATACCGGAAGTGATAAAAAATTGTTTCTGCAAAGCGTACTTCGGAAACGCCACTGACGTCCCACTCGCACAAGAAGTTGTTTCGAACGTGGATGAATCGCAGGAATTTGAGGAGGCCTATCCAGGCTACATATCAGTAGACGACAATTTGCTGACCAGTGCGTCCCTCGATCTCAATGAAATCATCGACGACGCCAAAGCTGATGACGAGCCAGACGATCCACAGGAAGACGACGAGGAAGAAAACGCTGCTCCACCCCTTCCATCACTCTCAAGTGTCGTACAATCCATTTCTTCATTGAGACAGGCACTTACTGCAACTGCTGGTGCCGAAAATATGCTCCTATATTTAAGTAGGGTGGAGAACTTTGTATTGAACAACTATAGACATAACCAGTTTAAACAGTCCACAATTGATAATTTTTTTTTCAACACTCAAATGAGAAATGATGTTTAGTTACATTGATGACTGTAGTGTACGTCAAACTTTTTTGATATGACTTACTTATTTTTCGCTCCATTTACATATTTTTATAAATTTGTTTATTAAAAGTTTAACAAAAGTAAAGGCGATAAAAGTTAATGTAAAAGTTTAATAACAATAAACGTATAAAAATGAATGTTTTTGTTTTACAGTACATGTACTACGTAGGCTGAATGTTGTAATAAAAAAAGTATAGCCTCCTATATTTCTTTTGAAATTTTGCCTGGTATCCCGCTTAAAACACGTTATTCGTGTATTAAGCAGGATTCCGCTTAAGAAGCAGGTTTAGCGTTTTAAGCGGGATCCTGCATATAGCGTCATCCCGCTTAATACACAGTTTTTCAATTTCCCCTTCAGAAGCGTCTTTACTGTATATGCAATGAATCTGTGCGCTGTTGCTGAAATCCTCATCGACCGGTCCAAGAAAGGAGGCCAGGTTTGTGGTGACAGATCTTCCCCTCCTAAATTCATGTTGCTGATCAGTAAGCCATGGATCATCAGCGGAGGATAGCTGATTAAAGATCAGAGTCTCAAACACTTTCCCAAAAGTAGTGAGAAGAGAGATGGGTCTGTAGTTATCCAAACACGGGATTGATTATAATAGATTTCCAGGCGCTGGGATAAATCCTGTCTTTCAGACTTTTATTAAAAATATTAGCAAGTGGGCTAGCAAAGAAATATTTACAGCCTTTAACTATGAATATCTTGTCCGCTCCAAACGATATTTTAGGTTGAAGACCTTGTATGGCTTTAATCACCTCAGTTTTATCAAAGTAACCATTGATAGAGAGGTTGGTGAAATTGTCCCAGCCTCCCCTGTGTCCTAGTAGATCATCTTGGTTAAATAGTTACTGAAAATAGTCAGCAAACGTTTTTCCAATGTCCTGAGGTTCTGTTAGAAATTGATCATTTTTCTTAATCATTGAAATTTTACTTTTAGTTTTAACATTGGAGGAGATAAAATCCCAGAAGGGTTTGGGTTTATTTTTAAATTCTTTTCCCTAGTTCCATAACGTAATTAATAAAAATCTCTCTCGATTAAATGTATACTTAAACTTCAAATTATAATAACTTAAATAATATTTATATTCATGAAACATACTGTGATAGAACTTACGAATGTATCTGTCCAAAAATAAACGATGTTATTAATTTTAAACACCTTGGAATGTATTTTGATGTTCAATTAAATTGGCATTCACATATTTCCTCTCTAAAATTATTCTTACGTAGGGTTTTATGTTTAATACATCATGTTAGTCCTTATTGTCCTATCCACATTAGAAAAATGATTTATAAGTCTTTATTCGAATCGTGAATTCGTTATGGATTATTAACATTAAAATTGGAATAGACTTTAAAGATATTATTAGGATACAAAATAAAATCACTAAACAAATAACATATGGCACTAAATTACATGAATATCCAATAGAGTATTAATATAAAGTATTAAAAATCCTAAAAATCGAAACATTATTAGAATATATAGTATTTACTTAAAATTACTTTTCGAAAAACTACCTAAAACGCAAGAAGCAATAATACTCGTTATGAAAAAGCATAAAATTTGATATACCTCAAATTTTTAATAATCATGGAAAACAAGAGAGACAATTCTATATCCCAGACCTATTTAATAATATACAAGAATGGATACTTAAGATAACATTCTTTAATTTGACTAAATCAAGTTTTTTATATTGGATGAAAGCAAAAATTAATTTGAATATAATGTAAACTAAGATTTGGATATAAGAACATTCATGTAAATTTTTTTCTTTATAAACCAATATTATTTTTGGTAGATGATTATTATTAAATATTTATGAATTATTATTATTTAATTTTTACTAAATTAAAATATCCTGTATGTATTATTATTTTGTACTGATAATTTATAAAGACGGGAGGCCGTCTTCAGTGAAATTAAGCAACATCAGGCACGGTTAGTCACTGGATGGGCGGCTCATCAATGGCTCAGGATCTATATCTCCGGGCCCCCCCTCCCCGGTTGCTGTGACCATCATACAGAGTCGTTAATCCAGGTCCATCCAGAGACCCAACTCGTTTTGGATGGACGTATTGGATTACAATGAATTAAAAAAATAATAAGTTCTAGGATGGAATCTTACTTTTTGTAATTTTTGACGATTTAAAAGTGTCTGGGTATTTTAGTTTGATTTACATATCTTGTGTATTAATTTCCCATCATTCCATACAAGCTGTAATGGGGCTTAGGAGCTTGGGTGACTACTGTTTTATATGTATTGCTGGTTATTTGTTTATTTGTTTATTTGTTTATTTGGATTTGATGGTAGTTGATAAATGCACTGAGAAATTTTACATTTTATACATTTTAAATTTTATGTATTCAATAATTTTTAATTTGAATAAATTTGAATTTGAATTTGAAAAATTATTATTATTTGTTGCACAATAAAGCAAGAACACATAAAGAACAGCATGGGCCATGGTGTGGTTGCACCATTTCATTCCGATATTATTATTAATAATAAGTTCTGGGTTCTCATCAGGGTCAGCCGTGTCCACAATCGCTCCCTTTCTCATCCTAGATTCCACAGTTTCCCCCATCTGCAGCCACCCTTCTCGGCTAATCCAAGACTGCGTTACCGTCCAACCAATTTATCGTACAGCAAAGTTCTACTTTCTTTCCGTACGTTCTCCTCCGTTCTGTTTTTGTTTCTTTCTGTAAACTTGCCTTAACTTTTCATTAGTTTTTTCTCCATTTGTTCTGACCTCTACTTCTAACTTCTTTCTTTGGTTCTTATTTTTACTTCTGTTGTAGTATATACTATGTTTTTCACACTGTCTTTTTATATGTTTGTCTCTCTCTCCCTCTCTATTAGTTTAACCTCTATTAGTTTATCGGGTTTTTTTAAATTTATTTTTTTTATTTTATTTACTTAATTTTTTTTCTTTCTTTCTTGCCTTATAATATTTTCCTCATTAGTTTAATTTACTTATTATTATTATTATTATTATTATTATTATTATTATTATTATTATTATTTTTACTTAGTTTGTTGCTCACATCGTGTCCCCAAACGCTCCCACCTTCCCCAATGATCACAGTTTTTTCCCTTGTGCAACCCATCTAGCCAATCCACGTCCAATCCAACCAGTGGGCCAAATGCAGGTCGTCATTACCTTTTCATTACCTTTTCTATAACTAAATTTCGTATTATAATTTTATTAATTTAATGTTCTTATTTCTCTCTCTCTCTCTCTCTCTCTCTCTCGGTAACCTCTCTTTCTCTCGTTAATCTTTCTCACTTTATTTATTTTATTATTATTTTTATTTATTTATTTATTATTATTGTTTTGATTCAAGCGAGGTGATCTTTGTCTCTATACCAGTTTCTACACGTACTTGTTATGTACTTTATCATTAGCCTTTTCCCACTGTCCCCTATTTTAACTATATAGTCAGTTAACCATTTTAACTTATAGTCAGTTTTTCGTTTTTTCTTGCTCTAAATTTATAAATAGTCAACTTGCCATTTCCATTTGCCTCTGCAGCCCCTCACCCTCATTGCCTCTCTATGCTACTGGCACTTCTATATCCTCCTACAGCTTCCCCTGCTCAATTTCACACTCTAGTGTGAGATCCTTTACCCCTCTCCCCTCGGGTACCCCTGCATACTTTTCCGTGTCGCTTGCATATTTTTTAACTGTTACTTTTCTATACTATTTTTCATCTTTGCTGTCTAGGCTTTTTCTCCCTCTTCTAATTGACTCTCCCCCAATTCTATTTTCTATTTTTTCCCGTCCTGTTACCCTATCTTCTACATATTGTTATTATTATTTTTTTTTCTTTACTAATATGGTAGTGAATAGATTAATCTCGCCACCTCCCATTCTTTCTGTCTTAAAGTATTTCTTAAACTTCATTTATTTATTATTATTCATATTATTATTATTATTATTATTATTATTATTATTATTATTATTATTATT
>JAHWFO010077215.1:218531-239474 GCA_023313115.1 Rhysida immarginata | reverse complement strand
TTTTTGACACAGGAGTACTTTATTAAAAAAATTTTATATAATATTTTATGTATTTATTTATTTTTGAAATTATAATGACTTTAAATTGTCATCTGACGGGGAATAAAAATCTTTCGATCGTTTCGTGATTTAACCATGAGAAGATCTAAAGATTTTTATTTTTTGCATCTGAAATTCATTTATACAGCTATACAGAATTTTTTTCATAAGTGATGGTTTATTTAAAACATTTGCTTAGTGGTATTTTTTTTAATTTTTGAATTTATCATGGTTACAAAAGCATATGTAATACCACAGAGCAGGGCCGCCGCCAGGGGGGGACAAACGGGACTCTAGTCCGGGGCCTCAACGGAAAGGGGGCCTCGTCAGCCACGCTTGATTTTTTTTTTATGCTGATGCTGTGCCCCAGAGGGGCCCACACGTACCCAGTTGTCAGGGGCCCAAACATTTCTGGCGGCAGGCCTGCACAGAGTAGACAGAGCGATCATGCAGCATTAGATGTGTTAGCCACCGGAAACTCTCGCGTGGCCATCTTTTGGTGGGACTCAGATCGCTACTTTCCATGTGTTTAGGCACGTATTTGAGGGTAGGGAACGGTTTTTTTCTACTTTAGCTACCGTGGAATGAGTGAACAACATGCCAAACTACTGCGTGGCATACGGATGTAACATGAGAACAGCAAAAGACAGCGGGTTATCTTTTCACAGATAAAAAAAAAAAAGAGAATTGTAAGTCATCGTGCGTTATATGGCTCAATCGTGAGTCGTTTTCAACCCATGCCCAATTCGCTGCAAATTATATCACCAGCCTTTCTTTGTGTCCCCAACATTAAAAATGTTTTGTTTTCTAAAAAATATTTGTTTGATAAAAATATCAAAGAATTTCAGTCATTTTTCAGCAGTATTATCAATGTAAGGTGCTAGTGAATGCTTTCAAAAGGTTCACTTTTAGATAAATAATTAAATATATACTGGAGATGACCTCCAAACATGATGTAATAATTTTTCTACCGAAAAATGGAAGGAAAAATTTTGGTAATCAATATTTTGCCCACTTCCTGACTACCTACAGCTCTGCAACTTTCCCAACGGCGTCTTATAGATGATAATGCATGTTTCAATCTTTAATTTCGCTAGTTTTTCATTTATTTGTAAGTTATTTAATATTTAATTTTAATATACATTATATACAGTGCAATCATGACGTAACGACTAACTGTATTGTTGTTTATTGTTATCGTTGCTAATTTGATCATCAGTGCTAGCAAATTTGTTGATTGTGGTGAGCATTGTTTATGATTAAGCCAGGATAAAGTATTTTATACAGGGTGTTTTTGAATTGAGTACAGATTTTTGGGAGATGATAGAAGAGGTCCTTAGAAGTATTTTTTGTCATATGAACATGGGGTCCCCGCAGCTCCGTTTACTTACAATACTGCATTGAACAATCAAATGACACCGGGACGCAGTGTGCGTTGATAGGTCTAAATTATTTTATTTTTAACAATTAACACAAGCAATCTACTGTATGACTTTTACAGTAATTGTTCGAAATGACCGCCATTTGCTTCATAGCACAATTCGCAACGCCTTATGATGGATTGATTACGCGTGGAAACAGTTGATTTGCACGGTCGCTGATGTCACCTGCTCCAGCGACAACACGAGCCGCCAATTCTTCTGCGGTGTCTACGGGTTCGGAGTACACCATTGATTTTATGCTTCCCCATAAAAAAAAAAATCCATCGGTGTGAGATCTGGCGATCTCGGTGGCCAAGCAACTGGGCCAAAATAAGAATTTTAAAGCACACACTTTCACCTTAAAAAGTTCAGAATAAAGTAAAAAATCGAATTTTAAAAAAAAGGTAAAAGTGTGGGGGTCAAAAATCAGGGGTCGGCTTATATAAGGTAGTTTGGATAATGCGCCATTCGTCTCTGAGGTTGAGGTTATCTATTTCTAAAAATGACATTAACTAACATAGTTTAGATAAATGCATTAATCTCTTTGCTTCTTTTATTGTTTTGTATTTGCAGGCATTCATAATTCTACATAGCTTCCTACTATTGCTATATTATTGATACGAAATCTTCGCGTGAAGAGTGTTTGTTTAGCGTGTCATGGAAATTGAGGTCTCAAAATTGGAAAACTTCGAACTGAGAACTTAGACCAAGGAAAATTTTTCTGTGAAAATTTTTTTGTAGAAATATTTATAGGATGTCATATAATGTTTCTGCTTTTTGTGATTGTTACTAGTTTATCTTTATCACTTAAGGAGTTTAGTTCACGTTTTGTTTTCACTCCACATTCAACATCCGTGGGTTTTAAAAGTTGTTGGTTATTGAGCGTTATCTAAATTGTCAGGTTTGCAAATGCAACCTGCGATTACTTTTAACAATCTGCAGAGCTCACTGCCCAAAATATGGAACTAAATAACAGTTCAATTTTAATATCAATATATATAAGAATTTTAATCAGATGTTTATATTTCTCAGTCTTCATTAATTGTTCATCATCTGAAAGTAAGAAAACTAAGAAGTATTCCTCAATAGCTTTAAACTGTTCTAAACTCTTTCACATGCAGATCTCACAGCCAACCATCTACTTGAAACATGTTTCAGGAAACGTTATTTTGGAACATTTTTCTTGATGGTTCAACCTTTTCATAATCTTCCCACCTTGACGGATATTTCTTAAAAAAAATGTATACCAGCTCAATGAGTTCACATGCCGCATCACCATATTTCTTAAGTCCCTTTTGGAAAGCATTATGGATGATATACAAACGACAGGTGGCAATGTCTATTAGTCTGTAGCTCCTTTTCTCAATCAGAAGTTCATTGATTACATTCCACGCTTTTTTATTATTAGGGCCATCTGAACCTAACATCAGTAATTTGCATGTAGGCAAACCTGAACTGTCTAAAACTCTATCTGCAACACAATATCATTAGCAGTAGCATGTCCCAGAAAAAAATTTTTGTAAATGTTGACAGAGTATTTCATGTTCTGACCAGCATCTGAGCTTAAATTGACGCTCTCTCTCATATTTATGCATGCATCAGTTTCCTTTTTCTTTCGTGGCCGGGCACGTAAGTAATGGCACAGATACCTTGTTTCAGAATTTCCGGGGAAATAACGAAGTGCGTAACACCAATTTGCCACTAGACGAAAATAGTTGCCTCATAGAGATAAAAAGTTGCCTCAACAGCAAAAATAGCTGCTTTTTCTCCAGATTTCCTCAAAAATAGCAGCAATTGTTGCTTCAGCTCAGAAATAGTTGCAAAAAGTGGCTTTTTAGTTGCCTGTCCTAGCCCTGAGCAAGCAGTGTAGGTAGATAAGAGTTTTCGCTTTCAAGCATTGGCGCACACGTGTTACGCTGTTTTGATCAGGTGATGAAATCTGCTGCTCCTATTGGTCGGATTTGAAAAATGTTTTGCCAGATATGTAGGGAAAGGGTTAATAGTTATATATTACTGCAAAAATGCGTAATTGACAAATTTGCAGATAGTTTGCAAATACCTGCTGTGGGACTGACCATAAACCACATGGTTAAAAATAGCATTTTTTTATCCCCCCTCCCCTCTGTGGCTACGATGTAGAAAATTTTAACCCCCGCCCTAAAAACCACATGGTCATTGGCTCACGCACCTCCATTTTTAAAGTAATAAAGAGGTTTCCTGGTCATCACACTTCATTTCGTCAGCTACTTTTGGTCACATTCACTTCGTCCCAAGTCACTCAGTCGATTCGACACATTCAATTCGTCTCCGATTCGTTTCGTCACTCAGTCACCTCGACACATTCATCTCGTCACATTTATTTTGATCCTCACAATGGACCATGTCATAGGTATACTTGAAATAATTTGGGGTTACTTGGTTCCAAATCAAAACACTGTTTTAGGACTTCTAAGGGTTAGTTGAAAAGATATAAAAAGTTTAAAAATATTTCATTCAAGGTCAGGGAAATTATGATATATTTCAAATTTAATGACAAATACAAAAACAATCTTATAAAGTGATCAATACATGTAACTCTTTATTAACCTCATTTCCGCTGTCCTCTCTCTTCCCTACTGAGAGTCACCATTATACAACTCGACAGAAGAATTCCTTCAAGACTCCTTTGATTAAACGTAATTTTCGACTTCGAAGCGTTTCCATTGCAGCTCTTGGACTGTGGTCCTCTTTAGCACCAGAAATTCGTACCTCCCCGAACATCGCCACTTTTAAATTTAGACTAAAGAATTTTATAATAACATCTAATACATCCTAATACTATTATCTTGTTTATTAGCTAACATTTTGTACTTTTTTATTTTTATTTTAATTTTATTTAGCTAAACTTTATATTTCTACCGAGACCTTTGTTACTTGTTACCCAAACCAGGGACCTACCCTGTCGGCCCTTGGCCATACTGGCCCTGGTTGGATGCATTGTTCCCTATTATAGCTGCCGCCACATAAGCTGAACGACAGGATGACGTAATTTCTAACGCCAGCCAATAGACGTTAACGGGAAGTAAATCGCTTAGCTAGTCCATGAAACATCCGCTTCCGTTTTCGAAACATCGTTTTCGTATTCATATTTAGTTTCTATTTTCGTTTTTTCTTTAAAGTAGATAAATGAAATTAATAAATTAATAAATTAAAAAATGACGCAGAATAGTCGACTCGAATGCAATTTGTTTTATATTATGACTTTTAATAGGCTTTCGACGTTTCAACGATATCTCCACCATTACTATAGTAGAACAAGTGCATCATGGGTTAAATCCAGACAAAGCATATTGATGAGATGACTTACTGCGCATGTCAAAAAGATCGTTCAATTTACGTGGCGGCAGCTATAATAAAGATAATAACAAAATAAATAAAAATAAATAAATAACTGAAATGTGTTTTATTTCCAGATTTAAGCCATTGCCCATTGTAATTGCGTATTTTATTGAAAAATGTAGCATGGATCCAAATAACCACACTCAGGGGATAATTGAACCCAAATTTCATTATAAATGCAAAGTTAAATTTTCGATTTAAAAAACACTTAAGGTCCAAGAAAAATGTCATAAATTTAGTATAAATTAGGTTAACAGTACAATTATCATTATGAGGGGAGATCAAAAAGTAAGTTGCACTAATTCGCCGCAGGAGCGCGCTGTGTGTCGCAATCTTGGGCAAAGCCATGGATGAAGAAAAGATGGATGGGACACTCCATTGCCTTCCTCAGTGAATTTGATTTTGGGGCGACATCTGGAGCTTTGCGTAGTACTAAATATAATCGTCTGCTTAGATTAGGTAAATAAAATTAAAAATAGACCAAAAACAATAAAATAAAAAATATTAAAAAAAATTTTCTAAGCACACTTTTATCTTAAAAAGCCACTTAATATATGAATTTCTTTTTTAGAAAATTTCTAGTACTACGCAAATCGAAACGATGGTGGTGAAGTTTCGGTTTAGTACTACGCAAAGCAGAAACTGAAACTTTTTTTTTTTATTTCCCAGACAGTTTTAGTTTAGTACTACGCAAATCGCCAGAGAGCGCCACTGAAAAAAAAACTCACGCTCGACGCATAGGAGTGTCCCATCCATCTTTTCTTCATCCATGGCAAAGCGGAGAAAGGGACATTAACTGCGCAGACGTCGGATAGGACGGTTGCTGTGGTTTCCCGTCGTGTTTTGTGTGACTAGCGGGCTAAAAGCAATGGCGCGTCAACTGGATGTCCACTCCAAACTTGAGGTGCGAGCAGCAATCCGATTTCTATGGGCCAAACGGGTGAATTGCACGGACATTCATCGTGAAATCACTGCTGTATATGGAAATTGAACGCCGGTGTGATTTTGTTGCACGATAACGCAACACCTCACAAGGCCCGCCAAACGTGCGAACTGCTGCAGCGATTCAAGTGGGAGGTTTGGCAACATCCTCCATACAGTCCCGACTTAATGCCATGCGACTTTCATCTTTTTGGTAAGCTCAAAACGTAACTCGGTGGACAACGATTTCGAAACGATGAGGAGGTGAAAGCGGCTGTCACCATGTGGTTACAAAACGCTGGAGGAGATTTCTATGCATCCGGAATCGAAAAGTTGGTTGATCGTTCGGATAAATGTTTAGGGTCTCTTGGGGACTATGTGGAAAAGTGAACCTACTTCGTATGCTGCTATAGCCGTGTTACTTTTGTATAGGTGGTGTAATAAATGGCCATACCGTGGAAGTGCAACTTACTTTTTGATCTTCTCTCGTATTACGTATATCATTATTAAGAAATGTCTAATAAAGCTTGCGTTTTGGGTCGAAGCAACCCCAAGTTACGGTAAAGCAAAATGCTGCCTGTGCTGGAGGTACTGGTCCATTCTTTCCCACAAGCTCAGTCACATTATTGTATGGGCCCTTAATTTTCAGAAATTTGACAAAACAAAATTGGAGTAAGTGTATAAGATAAATAATATTTGTCATTTTTCGTAACGGTAAGAGTTGCTCGGTGATAAACGGCGTGCATTTTAGGCAACGAGATGCGCGTCCAAATCCTTGGAAGAGCATAACTTTTTCCCTTCAACTTTTGTGCAGTAAAATCTGGTAGAACAAATGTTTTGCAAGAAAGTTATACGTACAAATAATATAAAACATTTTCTTCAATTTTTTCAGGAGCAAATAGAATCTAAATGGAATCTAAAATGTATTAATTTTCCGTATTCTCCCACGTCTAGACATGACTCTTCTACCGCAGTTTGAAATGATAGATTTATTTTCACTCGATGATTGACAGATGGCCCCACTTACCAAATGCATTTGGTGCCAGAAAGTAATTTGCTTTCAGCATTTTTATCATGAGTTCATCAAGGATGTATGAAGTTGAATCAAGCAATGACATGTGATGAAAGCCCGCTGTCAGCGTTGCCAGGGGAAGTATTGCCGGAAATAAGTTTTTCCACCCAAATCTGGGTTTGTTTTCATCACCTGCTATCTCAGCGACCTCTCCAGACAAAACTCAATATTGCATTAGAGGAAGGAGATTGGGAGAACTTCAAACCGAAATAAAACAGTTTTAAAAAAGAATAAAGAAACTTGTTTCTTATACAAATGTAATACAAATGTGAAAACTTCAAGAGAATGACCTCAAGGTCAGCAGAGAGCACAGTTCATTTTAAAAAGGCAGTGTGGTTTTTACTTCATGTATAAAATTAATTTTTATATTATTAATTTTTGGTTAAAAGCGTTTGGTTAACCTTTTTAAAAGCGTTTCATTTATTTTCTGGTTTGATATGTTTTAGTTTATTCGTTCATTAAATTTAATTGTAATTATTTAATTTACCATAACCAACATTTAGATGTTTACATTTAACATATTTCATCTTTTACATTTAAATAGTGGATGTTTATATACAATTTATTTTTTATATACATTCATACATACATGTCTATTTTTACATTTATATATACGTATGAATGGTTTTCTAAAGTGACTTTCCGAACTTGGGTTTTTTCTAGGTTTATTGTTTCCATCTGGGTTTTTTCTGGGGTTTTTCCCTGGTTTTTTTTTCATCTAGGTTTTTTTCTAAGTTTTTATTTTCTCAGCAGATGTCGCTGGTATAGAAAAAAAACCTAGATCTGGGTGGAAAAACCCAGGTCTGGCATCGCTGCCTGCTGTTACAAGTAGAGACTTATCCTACAAAACCTGCTCCTGAATACAGGGTCAGGACACATTAATATGACCATCTCTCCTCGAATATGTTGAAACTTCCCATGGTATGCAGATGAAAAATCATTGCATATCATTAAAAGCTGACAACAGCAGACGTGTAGTAGCATCCGTTAACACAGCAATTGTCGCCGTCATGGGCAGAGCAAGTGACCTGTCGGACCTCCAAAAGGGGATGATCATTGGCTATCGGGCCAAGGGGGGCAACATTTCAGAAACGGCCACCTTTGTGAACTGCTCTAGGGCTGCCGTTGTCAAGGTGTACCGCGACTGGACGAACCAGACAGTTTCGAGCAACTGAAGAGGTAACTGTGGGGCCCCACGGGCCATCGATCCTAGAGGCGAGCGTCGGTTATGACGCCTGGCCACGACCAATCGGCGTGCCACTGTTGAGCAACTGACACACAAATGACCAATGGGGCCACTAGGCGTGTCAGCACCAAGACAGTGCAACGATCCCTCTTGAGGTTGGGGCTCCGGAGCAAGCGTATGGTAACAGCACCCATGTTGACGCCTGTGCATCGCCGAAAATGCCTCCAATTCGCAATGGACTATCGCCATTGGACCTCGGCCGAGTGGCAAAGGGGTGCTTTCTCTGACGAGTCGCGGTTTCTGGTGAACAGAGTGGACGGACGATGGAGAATTCGCCGGGAAGCATCTGAGAACAGGCATCCCGACACCATCGTTGGCAGACGACAGGCTGGTGGGGGAGGTGTGACTGTTTGGGGGATGTTTTCATGGTATGGTCTGAGTCCACTGATACCGCTGGAGGGTACACTGAATGCTGTTCGTTACCTGACGATCGTCGCAGACCGGGTACACCCCTTCATGTCGACAGTGCTTCCTCAGGGTGATGGCACCTTTCAACAGGACAATGCTCCCTGCCATACTGCCAAAATCGTCCACGACTGGTTCGAGGAGCATGAGAATGAATTCAAGCTACTCCCATGGCCACCAAACTCCCCGGACCTCAACCCCATTAAACATTTGTGGGACCATCTGAATCGCCATGTCCGCAAGCTGGACCCTCCACCATGTACGGTGATGGAATTACGGGACGCAGTGATCGCCGAATGGTCCCAGATACCTGCAACCACCTTCCGAGGACTTACTGACTCTCTGCCACGTCAACTAGCTGCTGTGCTTGCCGCCAAAGGTGGATATTCCGGATACTAGCAGGTGGTCATATTAATGTGTCCCGACCCTGTATATTTCCACTGGCTGAGGAAATAATTCTGCACAGAAAATACAGAAAGTTCTGCCAGTATAAGAGTGAGAGATCAAGGAGAAGAGGTCGAAAATAATAGATTTTATATTCTATTTGACCTGAATACGTTAATATATTTTTTGACTTTTTGTAACGGGTTTTGGGCAAAAGTGATGTTCAGTCACCTGGGGTCAAGAAGTGGGAAATTTTTAGCCTTGCCTTCCCCAAACAAACGGGTCAAGATGCAGAAAACTTACAGCCTTGCCTTCCTTTTTGAGCTGAAGTCGCTCTAACTCGCCCCCTTCTAGGTCTCCCAAGCAATGGGAAATTCCCGCTTGTCGAATGTGTCTTGAAGATAAGCTACCACTACCCGAGACCAATTCCCTCTTTCTTCAATTCACCTGCTCCCTATTTTAATGGCTCTTATTACGTCCAGAAATTTGGTATTGTCGGGGTGATTATTATTAAAACGGGAAATTTCTTTCCGTAGATTTGGTTTACAGCTCGGTTGGAGCTTGGGGTGACGAATATTTCGTTTGTGGTGAGGCGCAAAGGCTTTCCGCGCCGTCATTTGACTCCGTTTATATGTCTCCGTTAGCTATTAACGGTGAAGTGTAATGCCTTTTATTAGGAGCTTTAGCATAAAAGCTACTTATAAGAATGCGCCCTTGGTCTGTACGTTTATCCGTCCGTCCGTCCGTCCGCCGTTCGCACGATAATTTGAAAACGGATTAACTTTTTCAAATTCTGTTTTCAGAAATATGACTATCAAAGTCTTGGCTCGGCCGTATCAACTTTTCAGAATTTTTGGTGGACCCCTTCAAGTCGAATTCACGTGCTAAAACATTGAGTGTAAACAATATCAAGATAATAGCATATCATATAACAATCGATTTATCAAGAAGGAATACATTGTTACTTTCTGTTCATCTTTTAGGCATTACTGACATCGGCGCGCGCACGTGAAAGCGCTTTGTCGACGCACGATTGCTCAAGTGCTCATAATCTATATTACGTACAAGGGAACCCCAGATAGCATTTTTTTGCGCGCAAGCACACAGTAGAAGCGATAGCGTTGCGCGTTTGTGACGCGCCCCGGAAGTGCGCAGAGTTCAAAAAACATGGCGGAAAGATGGGAAGCAAACTTGTTAGCGGCGAAATAATTTATAAGATGAGGTAGGCATCCATGAATACTATTTTTATTTAAAATTATAAAGCACCGCGATACATACCCCCTCACCAACGCAACGTATTACTCGACTTTGCACAAGAAGCCAGCCCCGTGTTTGATTATCGAATTATTTAATAAAATGAAATAATATATTAAGGAAATGGTTATTAATTACTCTAGACATTTTTTACTGGAAGGCAATTAGCTAATTGTAATAATCTATTTTAAAAACTAAGTTTGTTTAGAAATTTGAGAAGTCATTCAATTGCCATCTGCTGCTGTTTATTTCATCTGAATTGGATTCGTGCTTATTGCTGTGAGTAGTGGAAGAAAGAAGTTCCGTTAAGCGCATTAATACACCGCTTTAACAATGGCTCAAATTTTTTCGTTTTCGTGGTTTGTTTTGAAAGAAACAAAAATCCGCACTCTTATTTTAGAAGCATCTATTGTAGCTTCAATTGAGTAACATATTTCAATTTGGTGGAAATCTGTGACATACATGTTCGAGGGATTCCCTTGTTAGTAGCGAAAAAATGGAGCTACTTATTGGTTTTATAAATGTCCTAACTGTGTATCCCTTCATAATTTCTACATTTTTTGAGGTAGAAGGTTGGAATTCGGAATATAGCTTCCTATGGGCATGTCCATCTGCACTATTTAGTTTGGCTTTGATTGGTACACTGGAATCGGAATTAGAGGGATGGGATTCAGAGAGGACAACATATCTATGTGCTATTTAGGTACGTAAAGGCGTGAAATTCATTATCCGGATTCCTTTAGGCAAGATCTACATTACTATGAAGTTTAAGCCCAGGTGTTCCTTTGGGGTTGGATTTGCGGGGGTGGTAGTCACGTGGTCTTTAAAAGTATGGCAACATATGGCTTGTGATATATCATACGTTCGGAAATGATGAAAAAAGGACGGGCTTTTTTACATTTTCTACATATTACGTTCGAGAAAATTAATTTGTGATTAAAAAACTTAGGGAGAGGTAAAAAGTGTAGATAAAGGGGTAAAAATAGATGACTTTAGGATCTGCTACTTGCCTTACCTACTCGGGGGGAGGGGGAGGAGGAGGGGGGATTAATTTTTTTTATAAATGTATTTCTCCTTCACTGCTAAAGCTCCTCCTTGGAATGTTTACAAGATTTTATTATTATGAGCTTTAGCATAAAAGCTACTTAAAAGAATACACTCACAGCAATTTCCAGATCGTAGGACTCATCTTATTATGTTATAGCTCTCTAACTCGATTATAAGAATACAGTACTTCGTAGATAAGTTGTACGACCGATCTTCAAGTGTTTACGAACCCCCGACTCATCTAACAGCGCCATACACAGCTTAACGAGCCAAATCATAGGAAATGGAAATCATTTCCGGTAGAGATACGAAATCGAGTTACGAAAACAAGGCGGATAGCGATACGGGACGATTTCGCCGTTCGTGTTAGTGAGAAGATTAATACAAAATTATTAGAACTAATACTACTCTTTAATATGACTATGGATGGGACAAGTTATCTAAAGACTATCTATCAGTAGGGATAGTCTCTTCAACTCTTGAGTGCGAGAACAGTCTCCTTCAAAAACCCAACGTTGAATAAGCATTCTCCAACGTTGTTCGTCTTGCTCCTTCAAATTTTACCAGTTCAAGAAAAATTGAACGAAAACAGGAATATAAGTAAGTTACACTTTTCTCACATTTTTCTAACGTAAATTATACTTATTTAATAGTTGCAAATTTATTGTTACATACGTTTTCTTATTCATTATTGTTACGATTATTTTTTATTTACTCGTTTTGATCTGAAATGCATTTCCACTGAACAGCATTCATTATTATCGACTGCTAACAACATGGCAATTTTCTCGCAGCAAGAATGGATCTAAACACCGGAAGCTGTGTATCGGAGCCTTAAAGAAAGTAAGAAGGGTGGCTGACTTAATTTCAGCACGGAGATCGAATATGATATTAACTAAAATAAAATGTCACTGTTCCCCTTTCCATTATTGTAGGGAGTGTAAATCATTGATCAAAAACTCGTCCTTTTTTTTCTGCATTTCAGATTGCCAAGGATACTAATATGAGCCTTCCTCTTCAGCAATACGTGATAGTTTCCATTTAGCTTACCCAAAGGAATGTAAAAGGAATCTTGCAGATTTATAATGGGGTTACAACAAAAATAATCCCTTGATTTTTGTGCAAATCAATTCTGTTAGGTGATGGTGAATTTATTGCATAAGTTGATTGTATTGTTAAATCAATAAATGACTTTATAAAAAAATTCATGTTTAAAATTTTTTAAAAGATGTAGTTTTTCTTCCTATTGTTGTCTACCATTCAAGAGCTGTCAACGCTACGAATACGACGACCGTTATTTTAGAATTTAGCAATAGATTTAACATTAAAATCCTTTTTACTGCCTATAAGCTTGGAGTTCTAGAAAGCTTAGACTAGCGAATTTAGACTAGAAAGATGATAAAATACAAATACAGGTCGGTATACAAATATAAACTTGTGTAAATATCTGTATAAACAGGTGTGTAAGCCTGTGTAAATTTGTGTATTTGTGTGTATTAATGTGTAAATATTGTATACAGATGTGTACAAAAGTGTAAACTAGTGTAAATAGGTGTAATGATGTGTGAATAGGTGTATACCCGTGTGTATATATCGTGTATACAAGTGTGCAAATTTATGTACATATTTGTGTAAGCTTATGTAAATAAGCTGTACAGATGCGTAAATTGTCTATACACGTGTGTAAACTTTGTAAATATGTATAAATGTGTGTAAACTTGTGTACATAAGCTGCACAGAGGTGTACATAAGCGTAAACATGTGTAAACCTGTGTAGATAGGTGTATACATGTGTGTAAATTTGTGTATGCATGTGTTTAAATGTGTGTAAAGTTGTGTAAGTATTCTAATTAGATGTGTACAAGAGTGTAAACATGTGTATAGGCGTATGTAAACTTTGTGAATAGGTATATACCCGTGTGTAAACTTGTGTATATTGAGTATACACGTGTGTAAATTTGTGTAAATATGACTATATAAATGTGTACGCAGCTGTGAAAGTATATAAATATGTATGTAAAAATGTGCAAATAGGTATATACGCGAATAGTAAACATTCCGTTAATGAGTCTTAAGTCTTGTACAGTCGAGTCAATTGACCCGAGAATGGCGACTCGGAAATTCGGGTCAAACAACTCTTCCTGGCATCTGTGTCCAAAGACTCTCTTAAACGGGTCATATTGGAAGAATCATAGGACTCTCACAAGCGGGTCATATTAACCGCATATTGCTGTGAGTGTACGCTCTTGGTCTGTACGTTTATCCGTCCGGCCGTCAGTCCGCCGTTTGCACGATAACTTGAAAACGCATTAACTTTTTTAAATTCTGTTTTCAGAAATATGACCATCAAAGTCTTAGCTCGGCCGTATCAACTTTTCAGAATTTTTCGTGGACCTCTTCAAGTCGATTTCATGTGCTAAAACAGTGAGTGTAAAGAATACGAAGATATTGGCTTGTCATATAAGAATCGATTTGTCAAGAAGGAATATATTGTTACTTTCTGTTTATCTTTTAAGCATTGTTGACATCGGCGCGCGCACGTGAAAGCGCTTTGTCGATGCACGATTGCTCAAGTCAATCTATATTATTAAGTAGCGGAAGAATGGAGCTACTTATTTGTTTTATAATGTCAGTCCTTCCCCTTCATAATTTCTACATTTTTTGAGGTAGAAGGATGAAATTCGGAATGTAGCTTACTTTGGGCATGTCCATCTGCACTATTTAGTTTTGTTTTGATTGGTGCATTGATTCGGAATTAGGGGGGGGGGGGTAGGATTCAGAGAGGGCAACATATCTATGTGCTATTCAGGTACGTAAATGCGTGAAATTCGTAATCCAGATTCCTCTAGGCAAGATCTACATTACTAAGAAGTTTAGGCCCAATTGTTCCAGTGGTGGAATCTATCGGATTTCCGGGGGTGGGAGTCACTTGGTCCTTAGAACTATGGCAACATATGGCATGTGCTATATCATCCGTTCGGAAATGATGAGAAAGGAAAGAAGATACCAGTTTTTTCTACATATTATGTTCGAGAAAATCAATTTTTTGATTAAAAAACTTGGGGACAGGTAAAAAGTGCAGATAAAGGAGTAAAAATAGATCAGTGCAGGATCTGCTACTTGCCTTACCCTACTCGGCGGGAGGTAATTTCTTTTTAATAAATGTATAAATGCATTTCTGCTTCACTGCTAAAGCTCCTCCTTGGAATGTTTACAAGATTTTATTAAATACTAGCTGGCCCGACAGACTTCGTTCTGTCAAAAGGTATTTGACTGTGATGTACAGTCAACCAAAGGAAATAATCCACACGAGTTTAATACTAAATATTACATTTCATGCTAATGTGTTGTTTTAATAGCTTTTTTAATTATAATTATTTAAATTTAATAATCTTAATAATGTTAACTATAAATGTAATATTAAATAATTAAAAATAAATTAATACTGAAACGGTAAAACTTAGAGTAAAATTCAAGTGTGGATTATTTCCCTTTGATGACTGTACAAAACAGTCAGTAAATGAATAGAAAGTCGAGTAACTGAATGAATCGAAAGTCGATGTAGTTTGTTTTTCGAAGTCATCGTCAGATGGCGGTACTTTACATACCGACAAAAATGTTGGTTTTTACGTTTTTCCGTGAAATTTTTCCACTTTTTCTCTTCATAAGAACCTTCCTCGGACTTCAACGAATATTTTTTTTAAAAATTAGCCGAATTGGTCAAGCCGTTCTCGAGTTTTACGCTTAGCACCACATTTAGCGATTCATTTTTTATTTATATAGATTATTTTTTCCGTTGCATTTTTAAGCTTCATTTAGAAAAGCGATAGCAACAATGGTTAAATGGTTTACGGAGGGAATAGTCTTTTGTTACACGTTGAGTAACGTAATATGGCCAGAAGCCTAGGCCTACGAGAGAACAAGGCCTGGAAGCGAAAAAGTCACCTGACCAACTGGATGCTAGCAACAATCCAACCTTCATTGTCTTCATCAATGACGTATATTAAAGATAGACTCCGAATCCTATTGTTAATAGCGGCAAAAAGTGAAGCAAATTGAGCCATGACAGTTCTGGGCAGGAGTGAACCGTGGAGTAATTAGTTGTCTGGCTGCTTTGTTTTTGAAGAATTTGGGCCCGAGGAACAATTAATTCAAAATCATTTCTCAAAGTTGTTCTGCGTACAACTGTACAAACAGACACGATAAAAGACCAAGAATCATTTTCCACAGGCATAAATCAAAAATACGTAACTAAAATGAAAATACGTAACTGAAAGACGATCGAAACGAAATTGAAATTGAAACCGTGATCGAAAAATTGTTTATAAAATATAATAAAATACTTCAAATACAAAGAAAACGAAAAGATAAACTTATCAATCCGTGATCGGCGTGTGAAAGAATTATTAATCAGCTACTCTCATGTTTAGCCATGTGTTTTGCATCATCTTCACTCACTTTCGGCCAAGACAGTTCAGGGCATGGAGCTTCCCAATTTGCTTCAAGTAACAACAATTGCTTCGGAGTCTATCTTAATATACGTCATTGGTCTTCATCTTGGATGTTAACAATCAGTGTTTTTCCTTTTATTGGAAATAATGAAGGTTGGATTGTTGCTAGAACCCAATGACGTATATTAAAGATAGACTCCGAATCATATTGTTAACAGCGGCAAAAAGTGAAGCAAATTGAGCCATGATAGTTCTGGGCAGGAGTGAGCCGTGGAGTAATTAGTTGTCTGGCTGCTTTGTTTTTGAAGATTTTGGGCCTGAGGAATAATTAATTCAAAATCATTTCTCAAAGTTGTTCTGCGTACAACTGTACAAACAGACACGAAAAAAGACCAAGAATCATTTTCCACAAGCATAAATCAAAAATACGTAACTAAAATGAAAATACGTAACTGAAAGACGATCGAAACGAAATTGAAATTGAAACCGTGATCGAAAAATTGTTTATAAAATATAATAAAATACTTCAAATACGAAGTATCACGAAAAGATAAACCTATCACTCCGTGATCGGCGTGTGAAAGAATTATTAATCAGCTACTCTCGTGTTTTGCATCATCTTCACTCACTTTCGGCCATGACAGTTCTGGGCATGGAGCTTCCCAATTTGCTTCAAGTTACAACAATAGGATTCGGAATCTATCTTTAATATACGTCATTGCTAGCATCCCGTTGGTCAGGTGATCTTTTCGCTTCCAGGCCTTGTTGTCTCGTTGGCCTCGGCCAAAAGCGTAGCTTAGGAAAAAGACAGGCAGGGGTACTTAAAAGTCACATGACCAAAGTAGGTCGAGCAACAATCCAACTTCATTGTTTCCATCTTGGATTTCAACAATTAGTGTGTTTCTTCATGGCTCGATCTACTTTGGTCATGTGATTTTTATGTGCCCCGGCCTGTCTTTCTAGTTGGCTTTGGTCAGAAGCAAGCGTTTTGCCATTGCTGGGGGTTTGGAAACAAAATGCGCAATATTATGATAGACAGGGATTGGTGGGATCCGTGCGCTGCGGGGGCAGATTTAGAAGGATTTTAGTTATGTAGTTGGCAGTGGACTAGTCAACTTGGGTTGCCTTCCTCTGGAATCCTCGAATTTTATTTTTTTGGCTGGGACTTCGTAGGCGAGTCCGATCGTAGCTAATCAGTCGCGGAAACCTGCCTTCAAGATGGAAATGCCTTGTGGAGTAAACGACTTTGTACGAAGGGGATGGCCGTCCGGATGATTTGCTGCGTGAGATTTTATTATGCAACGATAGGACAGTATTTTCACTGGTCTTAAACTTTCGAACGCTTTCGGCCATGTTTGATTTGGAAGCGAATTCACGTCGTATCCATTTATGAGTCGATGGTTGGAGCTTCCGCAATGGATTTTGAAGAGACCCGATGATGCGTTAGCCACGTTAACAGTTTTCTCGTGGAGGAAAATTATCTGGTACAGTTGGTATCATTAAAATTTGCATTTATCGCATCGTGACAAATGGAGTGTGTTTAATTTTTGCGCCGCCAGGTTTCTCCAGTGCGCGAGATTGTGGATTTGCCCACTTTCGAAAGGTAGAGTCTGCAGAATTCCGGCTTTTAGTGACAACTCGCCGTTGAATCATGGGAATAAGTTTATTTGAAATAATTCTTTGTTATATTTGTGTAATAACTATTCTTTTAAACCGAAATAAAGAAAATAAAAGTAAAGTAATAAAAATAAAAATAAATAAAAATAAGTATAATAATTTTTCATTTTAAGATGAAATCTAAGATATCATAACGTGACGATCGCTTTGGAACTTTTATGATGTCATCTCTTATCATATTTACTGCTTATGTGACATCATAAAAATTCCAAGCATAGCCAACTGAAAATACTTATGTAGCCAAGTATTTTTAGTTGGCTATAAGTTCCAAGAATGAGACCTATTATATCTTAGATAAACAGATTCAAATGAAAGACTAAAAATTATTGGATTTTTTTAAATTTATTTTTTATACTTCACTTTTATTTTGTTTATTTCGGTTTAAGAGGATAGTTATTGTAGAAACATTACAAAGAATTATTTCAAATAAACTTATTCCCATGATTCAACGGCGAGTTCTCACTGAAAGCCGGAATTTTGCAGACTACCTTTGGAAAGTGGGCAAATCCAAAATCTTCCGCAACGGCGACACCTGGTGGCGCAAAAGTTAAACACGCTTCATTTGTCCGAGGCCTTCGAGATGAGCCAACAACACCTAAAGAGAAAGCCTCTGCACGGAAACTGTCATACATTGTTACATCATCATAGTAGTGCAAAATCAGGGCTTATTATTGGTAGAAATACGAATAACAATGCACTACTATGATGATTTAACAATGTATGACGTTTAATTAATCTATTACAGGAACTAATTTTTGCAGATTTCTAAAACCATCATATATGGTTTCGAAATTTTTTATAGAAAAGATGCTTTTTCTCTTCCTCCATAGATGGCTCTACTTTGAAAAAAATGAAACTATATTTATTTGCACGTATGTTGCCATTGTTTTGATTGAAACATAAAGGCATTAAAATAACAAGTTCAAAAACTTAGATTTCGTTAGACGATTAAAGCAAATTTGTGAAATAATTCTTCTATTCCATCTAATTTCACACAGACAGTCCGCCTGCGAGCGCCGCCATTTTGAAAACAGCTATCTAGTGGGCTGTGGCCAATGACGTATATTAAAGATAGACTCCGAATCCTATTGTTGTAACTTGAAGCAAATTGGGAAGCTCCTTGCCCAGAACTGTCATGGCCGAAAGTGAGTGAAGATGATGCAAAACACATGGCTAAACACGAGAGTAGCTGATTAATAATTCTTTCACACGCCGATCACGGACTGATAAGTTTATCCTTTCGTTTACTTTGTATTTGAAGTATTTTATTATATTTTATAAACAATTTTTCGATCATGGTTTCAATTTCAATTTCGTTTCGATTGTCTTTCAGTTACGTATTTTCATTTTAGTTACGTATTTTTTGTTTATTTTTGTGGAAAATGATTCCTGATCCATTTTCTTGTCTGTTTGTACGCAGTTTAACTTTGAGGAATGGTTTTGAATTAATTATTCCTCAGGCCCAAAACCTTCAAAAACAAAGCAGCCAGACAGCTAATTACTCCACGGCTCACTTCTGCCCAGAACTGTCATGGCTCAATTTGCTTCACTTTTTGCTGCTGTTAACAATAGAATTCGGAGTCTATCTTTAATACACGTCATTGGCTGTGGCCTTCCGTTCACTATAAAGGAAATGGAAAGCTGTACCGCCATCTACCAGCAGAATCAGATGCCAAACTAACTCAAATATCGAAACAAGCAACATGGCGGATTCCCAGAAAACTGGCGGCTAGTGACACGGCAGAACATGACGTCATGGCGAAAAATGGAAGGGAGAGCGCAGTTTTTCAGAAGTTTTTCTATCAGTTTTTCTGCAGAAAAGACTTTCGCACAGGCCTTTTACTATCTGGCAGGCCGTGCTTAAATTTAACAAACTTTTACCACTCTCGGCGCTTCGCGCCTCACGTCGGCCCTGCGGGGGTAAATAATTGGTCACTGTTTTCTGTCTACGACGTCCCCCTCCGGGGGTAAATAATTGATATCTACCCCGACCTATTTGGTTACAGGGGGCAGTTGGTTTCCCCTCGGCCGGTTACAGGAACTTGCCATGAAGTCATGTTCCACCGTGTCGCTAGCCGCTTCTCCCAGAAATGGGACGATTTAAACAATTTTATCTTAGCTTCGAGCAGCTAATATGGGATAGAATGAATATTGTTAACGGCGCCGATCATCTGCAAGACAAAAAAGCTACATTTCCTTCAAATTTACTAGATCTGTATATCGGTCACAACGCGTAGATGTCCCTTCCCCCTCTGGCATTCTCTTCTCCTGTTACCTCTGATGGCTTCGCTGTCTTCATTTTGACTCTATGGCAATTTATTTCATGTAATAGATGAAGGAGGTTCTTCTGTTTCTGGTTTAATTATTCAGGACCCCTATCAATGTTTTGAGCTGCAGATAACATCCTTGATTTTTTTTGATTTTTTTAATTCTAAATAATGGATTTATAATTATTATAACTATTCATGTAGTTAAAAGGTAATAGATTCATTATTATTATAAAAATTCTTATTTTCATTATAAATGTTCATTTATTGAATAATAGTATTTTTACAAGTCATTTTATAGTTAAAATTAAGAATGTTACGATTTCTTCAAATAAAATTTAAAATATTGAAAAATTTAATTTTTTTATAATTTTTATTTAGTTTGATACTTCCAAATATAAAAGCCAAATAAATTATTATAGTAAAAATAAAAATAAAGTAAGTTATTACAAAATCCACTTAATATTCACTGGACGTGTTTGGATTTCCAACAGATGAATTTTACGGTGCGGTTCTTTGTTCTTATTATAGAAAATATTTGCTTATAAACATTTAACAATGATTAATTCAAAGAAACTTATTAAATTTCTATAACTGGGGATGAGAGAAGATAACACTGGAAAACGTTCTGTTAATTATACTTAAGTTTGTTTTATAAATTTTAAATTTCTTTTACTGCACCATAAAAGTGACTATCATCTTATTACTGAAGCTGTCTTTGGACATTAAAACGGTTGGATGACCAGCTATTCTATTAATTTCTTTGTTTTCACCAGTGGACATCCCAATATTAATACGCAAAAGAACAAAGTGTTGCATCCTAAAATTTATCTGTTGGAAATCCAAAGACATCCAGTGAATATTAAGTGGATTTTGTTATAACTTATTTTCGTTTTATTTTTACTATAATAATTTATTTGGCATTTATATTTAGAAGTATCAAACAAAATAATAATTATAAAAAATTTAAAAAATGTATATGAAGAAATTGTAAAATTCTTAACTTTAACTGTAAAAATGACATGTAAAAACAACTATTATTCAATAAATGAATATTTATAACAAGAAATTTTTTATAATAATAATGAATCTATTACCTTTTGACCAAATGAATAATTATAATACGAGGGCATATTGAAAAGTAATGCCTCCATGGCTGTAATTTTTTAATTTTTTAACCGATTTTCAAAATTCTTTTTTTATCTGATACTTACATTTGTCCTCTATGTAATGCACTATTCACTTTTCGACATAGTTTCCATCTCTTTCCACGCATTGCGCCAACGCGTGACTAGTCGGGTGAACCCATCGGAGACGAATTCCGGGGTTGTTGTCGACACCAGGACCGAACGGCAGGTTTCACCTGGTCGTCAGAACGCAA
>JAHWFO010077215.1:127483-198531 GCA_023313115.1 Rhysida immarginata | reverse complement strand
CACTTCGATGAGTAGCAGTATAGGATTGCCTTCCTCTTGCCCTCAAAAAATGGCAGCTGTACCCATCATTCAATGCGAAGATATTTTCCCCTATTGGAAAATCCAGCGCTGGTCCATGAGATGGTGTTTTCATATTCTTCAAAGCATTCACTGCTATATATCGTTTTATAAATACAGCATTATAAGACAGTATTATGCATTTTATAAATGTTTCCATTAAAGAGGAATTGTTACGTTAGTAAATGGTTTAGTCAAGTTTTCACCTTTTAGATTTAAATATATGGATCCTGAGATGTATGACCAGGTACAGATTACCAAAGGATTTATCCATATATGATCTTATCCATATATTATTAAACTTTATTAACTCTTGTAATCTTTGTAACCCCATGTTTTTATATCCGATGAAAATAGAAAATCTAATAATCGTATGGTAATCAATATTGTTGAAACAATTAATGAAAGGAAGGAACTGGGTCAGGAATTAACAATACAGTACAGGGCTGTAGGTTTATTTTGCCAATGGGTTTCGGTAATATGCTATCCTCAACAGGGCATAAGAGTACAAACAGCAGGGGATGAACACACCATTTACATGGTAACGGAAGGATATGTCCACCAATCACCGTAGACAATGCAGATTTATTTGTTGGGTTATTAGTTATTTCATTAGGACAAAAGATATATTTTCACTTGTTTGCAGTTTTAAATAGACCCTTAACCTATATTGTGGAAAACGTTTGAAATCTTTTATATTTCTGATCCACAGGGTTCTCCCCAGACCCTTTTGAACACGTGCGCCGCCCGGCTAATTTTGGTGACTGCCCGGCTGAATACACGAAAAACTACACAACATTGCATAATATTTTTTTTGTTTTTAATTTTTTTCCGCCCGGTTATTTTATCTTACCACCTACCTGATAAAATTTTCTGTGGAGAACACTGTCCAGTATGGTTAATGGTGATTAACTTGTTACAGTTCTCATTCCATTGCTTTTTGGGTCTTAAGTTAGCCTTGTTGTATATTGAATTTACAACTGGTTCAAGGAATAAATTTCTCTTGTGAATGTTAAAAATTAGTTGCACTTCATCAAAGTTTTGTTTAGTGAAGGGTAGTAAATACATCGGTGAAATTACTACATCGATGCCATAGCCTTGTGCTATGGGGGATGATTGAAAGAATATTCAATAATATTAAATGTTGTACTTGGTTATCTGCATATCTTATATTCAAAACATTTTTTTGCATATTCCTGATGACAGTCAGATTCAGGAAATTGATTGGTCTGTTGGTTTCCTCATCCATGGTATACTTTGTTTGTGAAATCCATTGTGATATATAATACTGTGTGTCTCAAAATTCACGTGCCAAATGGATTAATGCTTATAAAACCATGCTTTGATTTTGTAGGTGAAATAGTGAAGTAGAGGAATAATGCTGACACTGGAACAACTTGTAGAGCTGATACTTTTTTGTGGAGATCACCACAGAACATCTCGAGAAGCTGCAGACGAATTTCATTGCTGGCACCCTGATATTCCCAAGCCTATCAGCTACAATTTTATGCGTGGTGCACATTTTGAACATGAATGATAAGCTTGCGAAACTGTGTGAACATAAAGCCAACATTCATAAACTTTTCATATGGCATGCGATTTTTGAGAAACACTGTATTTTAGCGGCATTGATGGTTCTGTTGTTGAAAAGAAAGAATATATAGGTAAGAAGGGAGTGGTCAATCCAGTTATTTGGTGGAAAAGTACACCAGTCGCTCTTTCTACTTATGTATTCACTCTGGTACTTTCTTAACTGATGAATGTATAGTTGACATATCTGGAGTAAAATACGGTACATAGTGGTAGGGTTCGTACTAGGGCAAAATATCTACAAGTCAATTTGACTCCCTAGCCTGAAAACTGCAAGTCAAAAAAAAAATAAACTTCCATATTTTTATGTGCATCCACAATCTCCATAAATACTGTTATAGTTAATTAGAAATTTAAACAAGACCGCATGTGACAAAATGAAGTAAAGTTAAAATGTGGTGAGAAAGATATGGGCCGGTGATATCCAAAATTTAAAAAGTCAATTTTGACTCGCTGGTCAAAAAATCACGATTCAATTTTTAGCAAAAATACCCATTTGACGCGTAAATTGCGAGTAAGCATGAACCCTGTAGTGGGTTGGACTGTAGGCTTGACATAGCAGATAGGATAATATGCTGCTCATAATATGCTGCTGTACTTGTTTAAATAAGATGGATCTCTATTAAAAATTGTACATACTTTTTTAAATTATGATGGATCAAGAGATTCATAAACATTTAAAAATTGATCCTAATAGAATTCTAAATTACCAATTTATTTTGATAAAGACCTCATGTTAGATGTCATTAATGAAATTGTCAACTATCCACTCAGCAGCACGAGTGTCACCTCAGATACAATTTGTTGAAGTTAAACCTATTTCAACAGGCTGAAATTTACAATTCCCATAATTGAATTTAAAAAAAAATTATTATTTTTTAAACATAATTAAAAACAAAGTAATTATAAAAAAGATTTATAAACATCTTAAGTGTCTGAACATTCTTCAGTCAGTGCATTATTATTCTGACATAATTCATCTACACCATGCTAGAGTCAGAAATATAGCTTTTTGACACTATTATTTCTACTGCTAATTCAAATTTAAAAGGTGGTTTTGATAAAATGAAAGAATCATTTATTTTTATCGCACTAAAGATGTGTTGATTGTAAACAACGAATAACATAAGCTAAAATTGTTCAATGATTTAAAATCTCGACTGAATGAGCGTTTCCAACGAATTGTCGAGTCCACCAAATTGTCGCTGACCGAATTGTTGCATCCACCGAATGTCAGCCTCCCCATTGGAATAATGCCTGCTAATATGTTAAATATTCTTTATTTTCCCTTTGGGTATTTCACTTATAAGAATCCCTGAGTTATCGTATTCTGCAAATGTAATTATGGCAATACATACAGGGGTGGATCTGGAATTATTTTTTTTTTAAGCCACTGTTTTGCCCATTTGCATATTTTTGCAGCCATTTTCGTATTTTTTTAGCCACCAATGATGCCAACTCAAAAAAAATTTTCCCTTTGAAATCGAGTAAAATAATCCAATGAATTCAATTGTACTAATGAAACTAAATCCACTAAATTCAGCGGAATAACCACTAAGTTGGCAACAATGATGCCAATTAATGCCGGTGTCGATGACAAAAGTATCCTTATAGCAAGCATGATATGTAATCAAGATGAAAAAGTTGTGTATGACGTCACATTTACGGCTTATAAAATAATCCATACACCGACTTCAAGAGATAATCAAAATATTTATGTTCATATTAAAATGATCCGAATAATTTTAAGCTTAAGGCTAGAAGTAATTCAAACCAGCCCCATGTGAGAATGAGTATTAGGGAAAATTATGGTGTAAGCATGATTTTTTTTTTTTTTGCCACTGACTTTTGCCACTTCTATTTTTTGGGGGCCATTGGCGAAAATGGTGATTAGCAGTACAACCTCTGACATATCTTAAGAGATTCCCAATGTATAACTTCCAACAGGCATGTAGCATCCCAGCAATCCATATTTGTGAAGATTTGAATGTAATGCTTTAAAAGTAGAATATGGCTTCTGTTTTCCTTCACTTTGGGGATATTTTAGTTTATTGATTTTGTTTTTTTTTTAGTACTCACTTGGACAAATTTTAATAGTTTAACTTTTTAACTTTGTCAAGAAAATTTAGTGTATTAGTTTTTTTTTATTTTATCGGAAGTCATAAAAAAAATTTTGCCATATGATAATTTTTTGAATTTTATTATAAATTTTATTCAAAATTAAATTTTATTTTTGCTTTTATCCTTACAGGTCTTCTTATTCTTAACCCCCTGATTGATGCTATATGACAACTTTGCATCTCTCCATTTGTTGCCAGAATGGAATGAAGAAATTCAAGACAGAAGTACAATTTAAATTCAGACTAAAGTTGGATATTACATTTAAAAGATTTTCCAATCTTACTGGAATGTTACTGAAACTGAAGAACCTCATTAATTTAACGTATAAGGAATATATACTAGAACTGTCTTGCTTCTTGATAGATTAGATTTTGTTCGATGGAGGCATCAACTAATAATGCATATGATAACAAACATCTTATCACTTGAATGAAGAAGAAAAATCATTGAAAAACTTTATCCTGTGTAATAAGTGCTTATCAAAATTTGTGAAACCAAGCTGATTAAACATTACAAATTATGATGAAGAATTATGTACGAGCAGTCGAAGCAGTGGACTTTTCCGGGCGAATCAGCTCTGAAGAAAGCAAAGACCGTTCCATCAGCAGGGAAGGTCATGGCGACCATTTTTTGGGATTCCCAAGGTGTGATCCTCATCAACTATCTGCAGAAGGGAAAGACGATCACGGGGCAATACTACAGCGATTTATTGACCCGATTTGATGCAGTATTGACGGAGGAACTGCCTTGTTTGCAGCAGAAAAAAATTTATTTTCACCACGACAATGCACCAGATCATTCATCTCACATCGTCAGGTCCAAATTGAATGAGCTGCGCTACGAATTAGTCTCTCATCTTTCATATTCACCGGACCTAGCCCCCCAGTGACTTTTTCCTATTCCCAAACCTGAAAAAATCGCTGGCAGGAAAGAGATTTGCCTCAAATGAGGAGGCCATCGCTGCTACAGATGGCTATTTTGCAGACCTCGAAACATCCTACTTTTCCGATGGCTTGAAGAGACTGGAGCACCGTTTGAAAAAGTGTATTGATCTTCGAGAAGATTACATCGAAAAATAAAAATAAAAAACCACACTAATACCGTGTTTTTCTTGTCGATTCCGGAAACATTTCAGGACGCCCTCGTAAAATCCTTGTTGTCTTTTAAGCATTTTGGATATTTAAATTTGTTAGATATATTAATGAAATGGAGCTCGACAAAACTGATAGCCTGATAGAATAAATATTCCAAGGTGGCTACTAAAATACAATTCGTGGCAAAACTATAAAGAAATGCTGAAGTGTGGGAATTTTGATTAACACATTCTTAGTGATGAGTGGACTGAATTAAAACTCAATGATTTACAAAATAATATGATGTATATTGTGCTTTATTACCGGCCATGTTGCTGTCTTATCATGTTGAACTTGCCATATTGCTATGTCTACTGCAAGGGTAGAAATTAACTATTAAGTATGGTTGCCCACTAGGCAACTATTCCAAAAACTCTGGTTGCCTAATTTCAAATGTGGTTGCCGACATGGAGTAGAAGGAAATTTGGTTATCCATTAGAAGTTAGCTTCACCCAAGTATTTACGTGAAGATATACACAATCAAATAAATCACTACTGACAACATCAGTGTCTTAAGCTTTACCATAATCATACTCTTTCTATGATTATGTTTTTTCTAACAAAACTTTACATTTCAGTGAAGATGATTTAATTTACATTTAATACTTTTTAGTACCTAATACATTAATAATTATTTATTGTCTAATGCAATCTTAACTGAATCTGTGTAATCAATGAAATTAACCAAGAGTCTGAATCACCTTCTGACTCTCAGTCACTGGTCTTGTTGTTTCGATAAGGCCACCAGCACCTTCAATCTCACTTTCTACAGACCTTCAGGCCTTCTCAACTTACCCTTACGATAGGGTTTAATAAAGGACTGTTTGGACTGATTCTCAGTGTTAAGCCATAAACTAACAGCTTCATCAGGATTAAAATTTCTGATATTGTTGCTTTGCAATATTATTCGCATTAAATCAGTAAGAGGAAATTGTAATAATTATTTTTAATAATTATTGTTGAAAATCCCCTTTCACAATCTACAATGTGTGTGGAAAGCACAGCAGAACATTTCAGAAGCATGGAAAAGTTCTTTATTGAGACCCAACAGAATCACTAAAACTATTCCAGAAGAACAAATTTTTAATGTTTCTATGATTGCTATGTTTTGGGTGTACAGAGTTTTTAACATAAGTAAAATATGTTAAATTTAGCATAAACATCCATTGTAAAAAATATCTGTACAGGTCATTAGAGAATTTTCCAAGTTGTGATATTTCCTCTCTTTTAAATTCTCAGTTAGTTCTCCATTTGTGTCATTAAACCTCTGACTGCATCTTTGAATGCTAGATACCATATTTGCCATTGGATATTTCTCATAATAGTCAATTTTCATGATGTGGCTGACAACTACCGAGTGGCTGAAACTCTGATCTGATTGCTTATTCTTTGTCGATGTTCATACACTCAGGTAATCAGGATTAATAGATTGCTTACCGCATAGAATTTTTGGTGCAGGTTGCTAGAATGAATTTTCGGTATTTGTGGCAACCAGGAAACCGCTAATTTCGAACTCTGCTACTGCATCTTGTGAAGGTACATTTTCTATGCAGATACAAATCAAAACGTGTCAAATGAACTGTTTGGTGTGGACACTTGATCAACATTCATAAACTGCAATCTTGTTGTTATGTAACTGACTTCGATTCTAAACCCACAGTGCATCAATGCCATCAAAACATATTAGACATTTGCCATATACTTAAGCCTCACTGAAAAGGAAGCTAACATTTGAAGTAACATTACTTTGTAATACTGCATTAATGGCAGATACTGAATTTTGTTACTGGTCTACTAGAATTTAAAATCTTGTAACCAACTGCAAAAATATTTTCTGAAAATGTTAGCGTTAATCATTGTTTAACAGAATGCACATTCACTATAAGTTGGGTGACACTATAACCTTACAATGGAAATGAATATTCTGCAATACTTTAGATATTGGATCTTCTGCTACCTTTACCTTGTGTAATTTGCCACTTTCATTATCTGCCTTTGTGAAATGTATATGCCAGTCGACTTTTTATTGGTAGAATATATGTGTGAGACAAACTGGATAAAATATTTCTGAGCACTTTAATAATAATTAGGGAAACTTCTATAACTTTAATGATTTAGAGAAACTTTTCTTCATGCACATATGAGAACAATGGCCTAGAGAAAATCCTTATACTCCGGAAATTTCCCCATGCAAATATAAAAAAAAAATTAATTTTAATGTTTTATTTGAAGGCAGAATGTATGAAGTAAATGCATACTTAATCTGGAGAACCATTAACTGGAGAAAAACACCTATTGTGAGAAATATCAACAGAGGCACACTGAAAATTTCTTAATGTTGAGAAAACTTCTCTCCAATGAATACTCTTAAAATACATGAGATAATAAATATTGGAGAAAACCTCAGTAGTGCAGTTTTTAAGAGAATCCTTGTCTAATTATTATGCTATAGTTCATTTGAGAATATATACTGAAGTAAAAACCTTACTAGTATATATTGTGCAAGATGAGAGAAACATGTAATGGAACAAAAGAACCCAAACTGGAGAAATGTCCAAAAACTACCTCTACAGATGTTCCTATTTCATGGAAATTTGGTCTATGCCACTTTGTTTTTTATGAAAGATTTGATTAGTACCCATTGTGTTAACCGAAAGTACTAAAAAAAAAAAAAAGTTGCACTGCAAGAAATCCATATCTCTACTAGTAAATCTTAAGTGAAAACCCAGAAGGGTTCTAATCTTTATGCTACAGAAACCACTTAAATGACAAAGTAGATGAAAAATTATTCTGCAGTTTAGTATTATTCTGCTAGAGTATGTTCAAAAGCAATTTTGAATTTTAAGAGTGATAAAAAAAAAAAAAAAATTCTTGTCCATTATGAATTACATGTGCAATAATTATCGTGATGTCCATTTGTACAATACAATATTTTTTATATACTAAAGTTAACTTTTGCCCAATTTGGACATCTTCAGTAGTTACAGAGAATGAATAAATTGCATGTATGACCAGGGTTTGCACAATTACCAATAAATTACAAGTCTGTTTGACTCCTCAATCTGAAAGCTGCGTGTCAAATTATATATTCTTTTTGACTTCTGTATTTTTACATATTTACAATCTCTATAGTTAATTAGATATTTAAGGGTACTGCCCAGTGATAGGGATAAATTTATTTATTAATGGATTTTAATGAAATTTTGTCTGATGAAAGAAGTGTATTAGTACTGCAGAGTGATACCAAGAACATCTCTGTAAGTGCATTCGTTGCAGTTATGTGATTTTTTTGTAAAAAACTGAAAACGTTCACTCATTGTGCAGATAATGACTACACTGTTAAGATAAAATAATATGGCTTGTACCATTGGAAAGAGCAGCTTTCTTACAATAAAAATAAGCTTCCATTTGATTTTTACTTACTTTCTACATAACCTATCTGCTTTATTAACAATGGAGTCTTTGTATGGTTATGTATGCTCAATTTTTTTCATTTTCGCGGTTTATTTTGAAAGATACACAATGTTGCATTCTCTTATTTTACAAGCATCTATAGTAGCTTCAGATGAGTAACATATTTCAATACGGTGGAAATTTGTGACACATGTTCGAGGGAGTCCCTTGTTAGTCTGAAATATATTTTAGGGTACCCGTTCTAAAAGGGTATAGTGGTCTTACTGTTGAAACTTTTGATCAACAAAATCAACCCCATACATAACTTATTGACCTCCCCACCTTTCCAAAATGCCTAGATTTTGAAAATCCATCCAGCAAAAGTCGAGAAAAGTGCAACGAAAGATTTTTATATGCTGCAAAAATGATAGAGAAAACGCTTGTCAAAGATTCAAATACAAATTTCTTTTTATCTAGTTTGCCTAGGAAAAAATGGTTTGCACCATTGGAAGAGCAGTTATTTTTCTTTAGGAATATGCAGAAGATATTTCTATTAGTAATATTTTTTAGTTCAAAGTTTGTGTAAGAGAGTACAAAATTTTAGGTTAATAAAATCATGCTTATGAACTTTATTTCAAATTTTTATTTATTTGTCTTGCAACATAAGTTTTGGTAACTCTTTCGATAAAATGAGTGGGTTCTGAAAAGAACCGTAACAGAAAAATTAGGAGTGGATGCCCTCCTAGCTTCTTCTTTCTTCTGGTAGTACGTCTTATTTATGTAATTTAGTTCTAAAAACCACCAGCTTGATATGAGGCCTCTTCCCCCCCCCCCCCCCTTCTGCAGTTGGTGCTTGCTCTGCGGCCCTTGGGGGGGCAGTTGCCCTTTCTCTCCTGTGATGCTTCACTTCTTCAGTGGTGGTTGAGCTGGACTTATTCAGTTTTATTCTTTTTTCATCATCTTTTTCTTCATCACCTCTAATGATTCTTTACTGGTCTTTAATAACATATCCTGCATAAGCTGTGCAGTATAGATTCCCCCTTTGTTAAAATGTCCCATAGCATTAGCTGTGCAGTATAGATTTCCCCTTTGTTAAATATTTTTTTGGGGCAACTTTTCCAAATCGGGGCATTTAGTGATTCATTAGCATTCTGTGTTTTGCCTTGGAAGACATTTCTGCAAAAGGCTTTCACTTGCAAGTCGATCATAAATTGGTAGAACTTGTTTAGAATGTCTTTCCGCAATGGGGTTTTTATGTTTTGTTGATGTGCCCCTGGTGTTTCATTTTTACTTGGTGCACGTTAAAAGAAATCATGAATCTTCTAAGGGGGAATGCTTAGGGTGTGGCTCTTCATCAGTTGAAACGCAGTGAAACAACGTTGCATAAACTGCATTCCTCATGCTTTTAAGGTTGCCAACATTATCAATTATGGCACTGTAAAAGCTCTGGAGTTTCTCAATTGTTTTTTTTTTTTTTGGTGAGACTTCCTTGCTTTTTTCCTCCTAATCCCCCACGTGATGCTACACCTTCCAATTCTGTTCTTAATTTATTTGCTAATCTACATGGTGTTTTGTTCAAATCCTAGATAGATGTTAATTTCTTTCAATTTTATACATTATCTCGAATCTCCATCAGAAATTATTTCTGTATAACGCAGCTTGTATGTTTCAACACTACATCTCCAAATTCGCACTGCTGCTTCAACTTCCATTCCTCTAGAAGTTCCCGAATAATTTTTCTTACATTTTTCTTGATGTTTCTCATACCACTTCTGGAGTTCTTCTGTTCCAGTTTTGTGTTTCTTTTCCTCCTCCTGACAAACACTGTAATATTTTTGATAATGGTTCACAGTCAATCGCTAGACCAGTGATAGTTTCTACTGCTACGCTTACGCCGTAGTTGGAAGTATGCCCCTTCTTAAGCCACTAATATTTATAATATCTCTCAAATTTTGATCTAAAGCCATGTAGCATTCGCGAATCTTCTTAGCTGCTTGCTGTAAAGTATCTTCTAAAATGTTTTTACCTGCCTTATTTATCTTACTATGTTATGTAAAAGTATTTTTTGACATCGTTGACATTCACGTTGTTATTTCCAGTTCTTGTAAGCCTATATACAACCCAAATGCAAAAATTTACGATCACTGTGTATTTTAGATAAACAATAGTTTTATTCAGGAAAATAAGCAATGAAAAACAAAACATTAAACTGCAATTGTAAGGCAACATTGTTTGCAGTTTTGTGATTATCCACACAAATAATGAAATGAAATAAACAGCTGTGAAAAAAGATATAAAATTTTTAACATTTTAATGTCTATGCATAAATTTACAATCGCCACCTTAGCTGATTCAAAAATTTACAATCGGTGTTTTGTATTTCCGCCCTTAGCTTTGATCACTGCATGTAGACGGACAGGCATTGTAGAAACTAACTTTTGACACTGTTGAGGAGTGATTTTCTCCCACTCATTTACAACAGTCTGAATTAAATCATCTTTTGTACAAGGTTTTTTTCGTCATAACTCCTTCTTCATTATGTTCCATATATTTTCACTCGGGGAAAGGTCTGGGCTGTTTGGAGGCTAGTGAGGTAGAAGCGATATTTGTTTATCTTCCATCCACTTCGTTGTTGATTTGCAAGTGTGAAGAGTTGCACCATCCTGCTGAAATATGCAGTTGCCAGTAGGGGGGAATTGATTCAATGACCGTATCAAACATTCTTGGAGAAATTTTTGGTATCTAGATGTATTTACAGTACCATTATCTTCATCTTGCCAACTCCGTGAGCGCTCAAGCACCCCCCTATAGCATTATAGTCTGTGGAAACTTGACAGTCTTTTTTAATGCTTCAGGAATGTGTGCTTCATGTTTTTTGCGAATTACTGTTTCTTTCATCTCCATAACAAACAGAAAATCTTGACTCTCACTTCATACAATTTGATTCCAGTCTTCTACAGTCCATGGACTGCGTCCTTTCACCCATTTCAGTCATATCTTCATCTGCAAAGAACTCAATAAAGGTTTCTTCTTAGCTGTAACCAAGTTCTAGGACTCTTCTTGTTTTTGATGTTGACACATCGACACCACTCTTAATTTCCCATTCTCTAGTAAGATCAGAAGTTACAACTTGGCACTTCTTTACTTTAATAATTCTATTCAACATTTTATCATCTTTTGTTGACATCTTTCTAGGATGACCAGATTGTTTAGTTGGTAATACATTTCCTGTTTCTTTAAATTTTTTCAAAATTGTTGATACTGCACTTTGACACACATTTAAATCTGTCTGGTTGATTTGTTTTCCTTAAACTTCTTCACAATGAGCTCTCGAATTCCTTTGCTAAGAGTTTTGTTTCCCATTTTTAACAACTGTTTCGGGAAAAATTGCCTTTATGCAACTTAACAAATCATTAAAAGCATATTGATAGTTTCCATTTTATGTGGGGGCAAAAAGTTTTCCCCATGGGGGCATAAACTAATTTGCATGGGTAAAGTTTTGGCAACTGATTATAAATTTTTGAATTAAGTAAAATGGTGATTGGAAATTTATGCATCGACCTTAAAATGTTAAAAATTTTATATCTTTTTTTTTTACAGCTGTTTATTTCATTCCATTATTTTACAAAACTGCAAACAATGTCGCCTTACAATTGCAGTTTAATATGTTTTGTTTTTCATTGCTTATTTTCCTGAATAAAACTATTGTTTATCTAAAAGACACAGTGATCGTAAATTATTGCATTTGGGTTGTAGTCTATCCCGGTATTCAATCCAAATAATGTCAGTTTTCTAATGGAATCGTGGGTTACGTCTCTCAATTTCGTTCATAAAGGTCGATTGCATAATTCTGCGCCGCAGTCTTCACATTTGGCAGTCACACTTGAAACGGGACAATTTGATGTTTTTTAATGTTCACATCAATTCTCTTGCTGAAGCATCATTTTTTACACGTTGCCATATCTGAAATCAGCGCCTTTAAAAGTCGTATTTCAACCATTTCATATTTCTGTGCATCTCCTTCAACTTCTTCATATTTTCTAAAAGAAAGCTTCTGTCCTGAAGTGGATGTAGACTTAGTAGACAGTCCTGATGGACCCGCTACAGGCTCTGGTGGTGGACGCTACAAGATTACATGTGACAAAATGAAGTAAAGTGAACATACGGGAGAAGGATATGGCCGATAATATTAAAAATTTAACGAGTAAATGTTGACTCGCTGGTCAATAAATCACGAGTCAATTTTAAGCAAAAATCCCTATTTGACGCGTAAATTGCGAATAAGCGCAATCCCAATATGACCCTTACTACGCCATTTTGATTTAGTCAGTTTTGTTGAAAATAAGATGTGAAAGGATAATCGGACTAGTTACTCATTACCTTGTCTGTTGTCTGACGATTTGTAATACTCATTACCTTGGGCATCGGTTTTTCAGGTCTTGAATCTGTAGATCATGGCTTCGAATCCTGCATTGGACATGAATATTTTGTTTGTACAGGAAAGATAAGTCATGTAAAATATTCTCAGGATTGTGTTAAGATGTTGGTCATCTGAAGGGCATGAAATGACCTAAGGGGTCATTCAAGTATTACGTCACGCTGATTTTTACCATTTTCATACCCCCTCCTCTCCCACATCACATGACCTCCCCTTAAAGTGACATCACAAAATTTTTATCCCCCCCCCATTCTTCAAAATATTATAAAGAAATAAACTACATGTACTTTATAATCATTATACATTTTTTTTTATTATTTCTAATGTGTTACTTTTTTCTTATTCCAAGGGATATTCTAAATGGAATTCTATTGATATTAATTTACATTTTCACTGCTTTCAATAATTGGGATTATTTTATTCCTTATCAACGAACTGCTCATCGATACATTCCGTGTCATATAGCTTTTCATTGATGTTTGTTATGGCTAAAACTTCATGTCGTTTTGTCACACTATGAGATGGCCGTATTTTTGGCATAACAGGAATTATGCCACAGCTCTTTTGATGACGCCTTTTAACAAAGTGTTTTGCAAAATGCTACTTATAAAAACAGATGGATAGTTTCCATTATCTTCTGCTGTGTTGAGTCCTGTATCATTCTAGAAAATGATCACTGGAAATTGTCTTTAGATAGTAGGCAATGTAAAGACGGTGGCACTAGAGGGGGTAGAAAGCGATTTGGCATTATTCTCAATGAGCTTTGAAATGGTTAATATTGCTGTTCTCTCAAGAAAGGTCACGACTTATTTGAAGGGGCTTTATTGGGACTTGGGATAAAACAAAAAAAAATATGGATTCCCCATTCCTAGACTGGACTGCCCCTGAAGTGACTGTGACGTGCCACAGTGTTTGATCCCCGTCCCTCCCCCTCATGACAAATCGTCACAGAATAATCCCCTTCCCCCCCTTAGTAATGTGACGTAAAACTTGAATGACCCTTACTGTATTTGTTTGTAGATAATGCAACTCGTATTTTTTTGGTGGGGGGGGGGGGGGGCAAAAAAAAAAAACTGAGCTTATACCCTCTAGTATAATGCGATCCACACACTTTTTTTTATTTTCACTTTGTTAAATACCATGCAGAGTCGGACATAAGTCCCTTACCACTCCTTGTATAATTCGTGTTTATGGAAATTGACGAACAACCACCATGTGGGGACATATTAGACCTAGCGGAAGTCATATAGTGTAGGTGACCGGGACGGTGGCCATCTTGAAAGCCGCCATCTTGGATGCACTGTAGGGTTTTAAATGGGAAGGGGGGTCATGGGGCACATGATATTAGGCTAGAATTTCCTAAGGCCATGGCAGTACGTTTATGTGTTTGTTAGAGAGCCAATTCTTTGTTGACTTTGAATTGTGGCTGTATGCGCCGTCTTGTTGGAATATGAAATCGTTGTCTTCATATAAATCTTCCGCAGATGGTAACTTGAAGGTTTCAAGAATATCCTGATACACATCAGAATTAACTCTAGCTGTCAGCACACAGAGTTCCCCAACACCTTCTCCTGACATGCATCTCCACACCATTACGGAGGTTGCAAATTTGACGGAACGGTTCAAGCAGGCTTTAATGAAGTCTTCTCCTTTCAAACGCCACACATGTGGGCCTTTATCCCCATGGCTAACACAGAACACAGCTTCGTCGCTAAATAGCACACGATTCCAGTCATCTTGCCCCCACAGGTGTCGACTTTTGCACCATACCACCCGTGCACGAAGTTGCTTAGCCGAAAGAAGCGGTTTTGTCTTAGGCACACGTGATGAGAACTGCAATTTGTGTATGCGCCTCAAAGTTGTTGATCGAGACACATCAACTCCAGTTTCTGTCCACAGCCGATTAATGTGTTTAAGGCTTCTGAAACGGTTTCTCGTAATAATATCTCTCAGCCGTCTTTCATCTCGGGGTGTTGTCTTTCGTCCACAACGTTGGCGGTTGTTTGACTGTGGATCACCTTCTCCACACGTTTTCACGACTCTGGAAACAGTTGCTTGTGAACATCCTGCATATTCAGCTATTTTCTTTTGGCTAAGATGTTGTTTGTGAAGAGCAATGATGACATTTTTCGTAACAGAGGATATGTCTGCTTTGCGACCCATGTTTTTAAAAAATGTCCAAACTGCTATGCTTTTATAGGACACAGAATGTTAATTTATGCAATTATGTAATTCATTCTCTAATATATGCAATTTTTGTTTCATTTCATTCGTCAACTAAGGAATATTCTATTATTTTGAACAGGGGTTAGGTTTTAATTCTAATTTAATGAATGTTAAGTTTTTTTGTTTTTTTTTTTTGTAAGATTTTTGTTAATTTGATGTTTATTTTTGAAACTTGACATAGAACTGTCAGCATAATACAAGAAAGTGTACATATTTAACATCTACTGAAAGAAATAGTCTTTTATATGGGTTAACCGTTTTGTAGCGTGTATTCTATTATTTTGGATTGAAGCTGTAGAACGTTAAAAAAACTCCGTCAATCGCTCCTTTTTGAATCCGGTGGCTCGAGACAGTGAAGTTGGTTCGGGCTGTCGTAAAGTTATGTCTGGATGGCACTTCAGGAAAGAATAGTACCACTTATTATCGGTCATTTCTTTTTCTGTGTTAAAGCGATGCGGTAATTGATTGGCCTCTGCTACCTGGTAAGCAAGGCGTCATAGGTCATTTCTACCAACGCCACCTAGAAAACAAAGCCTTCTCACTCGTTGCTAACGTCATCGCAGCTGGGCTGATGCTTGAGGAAGACAACTTTATAAGATACTGATATGAACGGATATGTATTAAGAGAAGGACGAGACACAAGAACCTGGAATACAATAAATAATAGTTATTAATTAAAAAAACAAAATGAATAAAAAAAAAAAGATATAATAAACAAAAATAATTAATCAAAAAAAAATTAATTAAAATTAATTAAAATTAAAATTAATTAATTTTGATTTTGATTAATTATTTTTGTTTATTATATCTTATTTTTTATTCATTTTGTATTTTTAATTAATAACTATTATTTAAGATACTGATAGATTAAAATTCATAACAGTGAAGTCTACTAAAATTTAAATTTATTAAAAATGAAAACAATGATACAAAAATGCAAATTTGATTGGTTTATATAAAGACTTTTATTGAAAAAATATAAAAAATTACAAAATAATTACAGAATAGCTCAGTTTTGCAATGTTTTTAATTTACGACAATTTTTCTGCATTCTTAAATGATCATTTCTGTTTTTACAATAATTATTTATTAGAATATTTACAATAGATTTCACAACACTCTTCATCAAAGCTTCATTTTGATGCCCATTTTGGCAAATATCTAGTAAAACTAATTCATGAACTTCTAAGAGAGAGAGTATTGTAGATGACAGCACACTCCTTTGAGATGTACAGCTTAAAAAAGCCTCTTCGCTTTTTTCTGATGAAATTATTTTTTGCATGACAATGAATGAATAAAATGCAACATCTATAACATTAGGATGAGGATACACAAGACCACCTCTGTCTAGATTTTTGATTATACTACATTCCTGTGGTATTTCAGTTAATGGTTTTGAAACTGACAAATATTGATTACAGTCTGTACATGCAAATTTCTTCATAGTGACATATGAACTATAACCTGCAATATATACTAACACAGGCAAACTGGTTTTGTTGTTACTAACATCGTCATCCGTAACTTCAATTTCAGAAAACATTGTAATGTTTGTTAATAAACTCGCATCATTGTCATGTTCAGATGAAAAATCATTCACAATAACATTACCATATTTTTTGGATTGCAACTGAAGTGGTAGCAAACTCTGAATTTGTAACTTCTTTTCACTTTCAATAATCTGACGAACCGACACATGATAATTAGAGCCTGACAATTGTCGGTACTGCGCAAAGCGTTTTTCCAATGGGTCTGTTTGGACTTTACCAGGCAAGAAGTATGTCAGATTGATCTGATTAAAACTATAACTTGCAATTTCAAGAATAGCTTGTGTAGTTTGCTTCAGTGCACTATGCGTTTCATCGCTAAGACGACCTGCAAATTTTCCAATTTCCAAACTTTTCCACCTATCAAGCCAATCAACAAATTTTCTTAGAAATTCAAAACTAGAATGACTACGATTATTTACTAATGGTTCTTGATAAACATTTCTTAATCTTTGACCTTTAAGAGGAGTTTTAACATTTAAAATTTGCCACCATGTTAACATAATTTTTAAAAAGTCTGCTGTGCTTTTATAAAATGGCAAGCTATGCTTTGGTCCTAACAATTGAAGGGCAGAAATGACATGTTCATTAAACACCTGTTGCACTAATTTAACATTTTGGCGTTCAAGTGATGATGGGTATAAAGCTTTTAATTGTCAACCCATATCCATGTTTCAGAATATTTTTTGTCTCCAATTCATGTAATGCTTTTATACATGTAAATGACGCAACTTGAATATTTTGATCATCCCCATCAAATGATGGAAAGTAAAATGTTTGAGAAGAAATTTTTTGATTCAGCCAATTGTTTCTTATAGATTTAAACAAATGCACTACATCAATGACATAAAATAATTTACGAGAGGAATCCTTTGGGTGTGGATACTGGAAATCTAGTTGGGTTGCAAAGAGACTCATGCATTTTCTGTTGATTGAATTATTGTCAGTAGCTACAGCAATAACATTATATCCAATGTCTTCTAGTCCTAGAATAATTTTTTTTAAGATTTCATGCAAGAATTCTGCTTTCATTGACTTAACTGGTAGAATGTGCACTACATCTTTGAAAGAAGAAGCTATACTCTGAATCATGAATACATGGGCACTTGTAGCAGCTTCATTACTGTCATATGCCTGACCAACAATTGCTCCTCCTTTATAATCCATACAGGATTTCAGATGTATTTCATCCAACATTATAATTATAGTTTTATCATAGCTTTCTAAGTATTGGAACTTTTGCTTAGCATAAGACAAGAAGTTAGTGTTCAACTTTTCTTAAGGCTGCGAATCAATGCACTGTGAACATACTCTCCTAATAGTGCTAGGATGTGGTAAGATGAAGTACAAATTTTGCAAAAATTTATATGCATGTTGTGATATTGAATAAAGAAGTGATGCCAGAATAAGCATTTCAGTCGAATATCTTAATGAATTTTTTTTGTTGAAAACATGAATCAACTGTTCTTTAATAAACTGAATCACCCTTTTCTTCTCTGGCATTATTTCATTTTCTAATAATTGCAACAAATCTTGAATCACTGATAATTTTTGTGTTAAAGCAGTCTCACCATTTGACGATTATGACTGCATCATATTCAAGATGTTACACAACCGAGAGTATTCTTCAATTGCAGATGGAAAGTTGCCATTGATTTTTACACTTTTTAAAAAACAAGACACATTGAGATCTTTATCAACTACAACAGAATATGGCACCAGTGGAACAGGATAAGTTACTACATAAATAAATAATATATCCACATTTTCACGAATAGTATGCCAATTAGGTGGAAGCCCATGTTTTACACAACAGTTATAAAGTTCTTCACATGACTTAAACTTACGAGTGCTCATGTAATCTTCGTAGGTGTTTATACTCTCTGATATAGCTTTTTCCATGGCAGCATCTTCTAGTCTGCATCTTTTCTTGGCAGGGCTTTCTCGTGTCGAGCACTTTTTGGTCAAGTATTCCGGACACCCTGGAAATTGGGAAGGAATGGCCCCAGTTTTCAGTCGTGGGTAGCATAATGGTGCAGTAAGTAGACGTCCGCTTTTTTCATCAAAATGCGATGTTTCTTTTAATATTTCTTCAGGCTTGAAATGGTGTTGACAAACCTTTTTATAAAAAAATATACTTTAATTTTCAGAAATATGTAGGGCTTACTTTACAGCATTTCTAAACGTTAACTGTGCCGGTTATTATGACAGTGATTTACAAACAAAACAGTTTTATAAACACGTATACATAAGAAAAGAGCAAGAGCTCATAAGGGCTCTTGGCATAAATATACTGTAGGCCTAAAATATTTCAAAGGCAGTAAACAGAAAAGGAAAATAAATATAGAGATGTGGTTGATGGGAAGCAATTTCGTTTTACATATAAAAAGTAATAAACTGAGGAAAATTTTGTTTTTTCTACGGGTTGGGATAATCGATCCTCTACTAACCCTAACGCAAATGTTTAATTATCTTAGGCTACTGTCATAATCACCGGCATAATTATTCCATCTAAAATGCTGCTAAAATTATTCAATCTAAAAAAAAGATGTGACATAACTATGAAAAGAACATACCTTTGAATTTGTTGTTGGTTTGAAATTCAGACGTGGAATTGCATGGACCCATGCTTTCAATAACGTGTCGTTTTTTAATGGAAATCCAAACACGTGAACTTTTTCTCCACCATCGTAGTTACCACGACACCCAGGGACGCAACATTTTCCAGGCATTTTATAAATAAGAAACCTTATAATAAACTTTCCCTTCACTTTATGTATGTTTCTTAATGAATCTAATGCAGCTAAGAACGAACAGCACGATATTTTTAAGAAGTAGCAAACATCGCACGGTGTGATCGGCAGGGCACGTTGAATTAAGCTTAGCTCAGTCAGCCCTCAATTGATGACGTAGACTCACTTCCGCTTTTGACTGAGAAGGCTTTGTTTTCTAGGTGGCGTTGTTTCTACTCACTCCGAACAATCTTTCTTCAAGCAATAGAACATACTGCGCCAAATCCTCCTCTATTTCTTCTGGAATGTCGACACTTCTCCAAAAATTCTTCAGATGGTCAACGGCGTTAATATTTTTCCCGTCAAGACTACGTTTGAGCGTCGTCTTCAGAATTAATATGTTCGTGCAGCGTCATTGAGACTGAGGTTACCATTTCTGTATGCCGCTATGGCACGTTCCATCATAGTTTCATCCTAGCTTCCATACTTTCCTGGAGGTATCACAAATTTCCTACAAGGAAATAACAAAATTATTCGTTGCTATCCCATACAAGATAGGCTACGATATACTTATTTGTAGGCAAATTAACTGATTTTATCTTATTACAACTGTGCTTCTAACAATTTGCATCTATCCAAGGCAATTATGACAGTAAAAATATGTTCTTCTAAATCGGACCAACTTGTTCAATTTAAGAGAGCGAGGAAGCTCCAATCTAAGTAAACACGCCATTTTTAACTTTTGTCGTCACCTCTTGAAACTAGCAAGCACAAATCAAACACCTAATTCATCACTAAACGCCCAAAACTGCACACTATCTAGGTCATAAACTGTACTTACTGATTTCTTACGAAAATTCCTTAAAAATTAGATGGAATCAGCATAAAATAATCAAATTGCTCTAATTTCAAAAGCTCGTTGTAGGTTTCCAGTCAAAACTAGTCGATCGTTTAATATTCGGTAGAGCTTCAGTTTTCCATTCACAGATGGCCCTTCGAACGCGTCATTACGTGTAAATTCAATTGGTCCAAATTAGGCACAGGTCCAATATAGGCATACATACCCTGTGCCCTTTCTTCAATGCAAAGCGTTTGGATTTAAGGCTTTAGTTGTTTTCAGTAGCTTTTGATAAAATGACAATTAAATTGCCTTAAGTCTTTCTTGATGCAATCGTCTTAAATTATTCAATAATGAAAACGGAAATTTTAAGTTTTTATAGAGCTAATCGCCGCCGGAGATATAGGCTGTAGCTGCCAAATACAGAAAACTTGAGCGGTTGACTTTAGTTCAGATTAACGAGTCCATTAATCTGAACTGTTGAAGTTATGAACTTGAACGTTTTAGGGACTAGAGGGAACATTAGTTCCTATAGGGAGTGCAAGTCCTAGGAATTCTTCAGTCACGTGACTCGATTTGGTTCCAAACAAGTCTTCTCGCTTCGGGATTTAACATGGTTCCAACGTAGGGATGGAATAAAATCGCTTTGTATAAGCCCAGTGTTTATAACACATTTAAGATGTGAAATTGTTTAGTTCCTCACTGCTCAAGAAGGAGCCAAAACAGCGATTTAGACATCTATCGTTTTCCCAAAGAGAGAAAGATCCGCGAACGATGGCATTCTTTTGTTAAGTGATTAAAAGTGATTAAAAAGCGTTCTAATATTAATGTATAAATTATATAATGGTATTAAATGTCTTAATAATAATATAAATTACACAAATTAACATAATAATTTAAGAGATGTCATTTTTAGTGGCCGCCCTTTTCAACGTTACTAGTACGTATATTGCGTGGTTCCAATGTTTGGAACCAGCGATCCCATTTCCTAGGCTCTCGGCCCCTTCATCGCGCAAATGACGTCAGCTGTGACGTAGTCACTTGTACTCCCTATAAGGCGACAAAATCTGGGAGACAACACTCTGCAATCAGAATATCGTTTTGTTTATTTTTGGGAGCAACTGAAATTCAACTCATTATTCTATCGCCGATATCATTCTGAATTTTGACGATATTTGCTTGGGCTTTTTATAAAAGTAGCTCTATACATTTGGCTAATAAATTATGCAAAAGACAATTTGGTATCGCATGCGCATGCGCAGTTAAACATTATTTAGTAAAAATGCTCATATTTCATCAAATATTTAATATTTTTCTATTCTGATTGCCGGGTGTTGTCTGTACTGTAGTTTGTCAAGTTTCCTGAAAATGGCATTGCATTGGGTTGAAAATCCTGCGTGTTATAAACAAAAAACTTACAAAAACATTTCGACCTTTTTAAAGAAACCTTTATATCTCATGAATATACATGCTATTCTCATACAAATGAACACAGAAAAGTAAAACAAGCCTCTATAGCATATGCTACAGCTACAATGCATTTCATGCATTATTTTTTACAGGGTGATTCCAAACATTATTTTTTTGGTTCATTTCTTTGCTGGTCCCCTATTTGCCTTCGGGAGAAAACCTTCGCTGAAATATATGAGGTGTAACATCCTTTTTACACCCCTGAAATTTCAGGATAATTCGTCAAGTATTTTTCTGGATATATTCGACAAAACGTCTAAAATCGAAAGTGTCCGATTACTTTCTTCCAATCAGTGTATGAGGTGTAACATGCTCTTTACATCCCTGCAGTTTAAGGATAATTCGTCGAGTATTTTTCTAGATATTCGACAAAACATCTAAAACCGAAAGTGTCCGATTACTTTTGGGCAGATAGTGTATGTGCTTAATGGTGCATCACTACTATGTAGCTAGTTTTAAAATCCTTAACTTTATTTGATCTTCTGCAATTGTTTTCTTTTTATTTCATACACTGATGGAACTGTGGCATATAAGATGACTGATCCTTCCGTCTGGAATATGTATGTGCTATGAAATGGTTGTTGCATATTCTTGTGTTAATTATGGGATTCCATGGTGTTTAATCCTTGCTGAAAAAAATAAAAGAATGAACTTTGGAAGATAAGGACGGATGATAGACAATTTTTGAAACTGGGAAATAACAAATTCATACTCAAGGGCGTAACCAGGATTTATGTTAGAGTGGGGGGTTAAATATACACGTGAGAAAATTGTGTGGAATAATGCATCAAATATTAGTTTCATGTTTGCTGAATAAAGCCAATACTCCAAAGTTTGGCCGCAATGGCTGGTTCTATTTAATGCGTGACCGGAAGCGTTGAAATGCCCGTATTACCATAAAAGAACAAATAAGCACCGCATCAATTCCACTCTGAAGTAAATAAGTGCCGCACTCACTTAGCAGAATTGTCGATGGATTCACCAAGGGCCAAAACAAGATAGCAGGCTAAGCCTACAATCGAAAGAATTGTGATAAAGAATAGTAAATGATCCTTCTGATAATTCATGATTGTGACGTTTCTTCAAAAAATAGTGTAAATTATTTTAAAATTTCGCCATTTTTTTTTACCACTTCGATTTTCTACCTATTAAGAGAAATAAGCGCCGCACTGAATTTGCTCAGACGAGAATTAGCGTAACGGCACTTGTTTGTGCTTTTACGGTAAACGGTCCTTCGGGATGGCGGCCTTGACGGAACCAATGAAATTGTCGGAATGTCGATTAGCTTCCCGTTTAAGAACGCCCCAAATGTAATAGTAAGGGGGATTGAGATCTGGCGAGTTAGGTGGCCACAAATTCCGTGTGATGTGGTCATACAGACGGGTTACCATCCATTCTTGTGTTGTCCCAGCTTTATGTGCAAGTGTAGAGTGAAAGACATACGGCATGCAGTTGCCAAATTTCACATAATTGTGAAAATCATAAAAAACAATTTCGTATTTTGTAAAAACATAAACGAACTTTACAAATAAGTGAACGAAAAACCCGTTTTGCAGTATTTACAGCGATTTCTTTCCCCCCATAAAGGCATGTATCCCACTCCATCCTTGCTTGTCAATTTTGGGAATTTTGGTATTCCCATTATACTTCTTTATTGTACTGGTTCAGAGATCGTCCTGCTCGGCATTTCTCATGTAAAAGAAAACAGTCTTCCTCTTCAGATATGAATACTCTTAAGGGACGAATATTCCTTAATTTGTTTTTGAGTACAGTGGCGTCGATGCAACAACCACGTACAGGGTTTGTCCGAAAAGTAATGTCAGTGATTTTACTGTGAAGCGAATACACGTCGCAGCGCACTCGGAGCAGTGCGGATGGTGGAAGGAGTCAGTTTACGCACGCGCGGTCGCTCAGTCGTCTCCGACCATCCAGTGAGTACAGGACAGGCATTTTCGTGAACGTTGTTTTTGTCTCCAGTGCAAGTCGCGATGCAGCGCTCGATTAAGATAAGGATTGCCATCAAGTTTCGTGTTGAGTTGAAAGGTGCCAGGAATTTTGGAACTTGTTTGAAAGTGACCCCCACTTTTTAGATAATGTCATCACAGGTGATAAGTCTTGGGTGATGAAAGGACATCATTTCGGGACAGAGTCAGAGGCTTGCACCAAGGGTCTAAAGGACATTACGGAAAGGACGCCTTTCGTCATGACGCCTTCGATGCCTGGAAATCTCGCTGGAAGCGATGTATCATCGCCGGAGGAGGAATCTATTTTTGAAACCTTTTAATGTATTTTACCGATAGGATCAAAAATGTCTTCTAATCGACTCACTGACATTACTTTTCGGACACCCCGTGTATTCATAACACAAAATCTGAGTGATGCCAGAAAAGGTATATGTACCACCGTTTGGACTGTATATTGTACTTAAACAAGGCACACAAATGGTCTAATAGGTGATACCACCCATTGTTTTGGTGTATACCTGAGTATACGCGGACAGTCAGTTTCAATACTTTTTTTCCTTTCTTGTCCCTTCGATTTATTTTTCGAGTTAGATTTGCTCCTGCACGTGTTGACAAAAGCTTACAGCATCGATTGTCGCACCACCGAACAACAACAATCAACGTCTTTTTATAGAATGAACTCACCTGTTGAAATAATCCACCCACTCTCTTCTCGAGTTGCATTTCTTCATCAAGTTTGCAATCTTTGGTGCGATTCATTCGAACTGTACCTGTATAATATATGCCAAGTTCTGTTAGTACCATTTTAAGAGCGGGGGTTGTTAAAAAATGCCTGCAGTGACATTACAGGGCAAAATTTCTTTGGAAGTAGATTTGCACAACATTGACCATATGAATTCCAATAAATACTTTTTTCCTAAAAATATTTTTCTAACACCAGGTGCCCTAGATGGCAAACACGTAAGAATAAAGAAACCAGCAGGAAGTGGATCAGTTTTCTTTAATTATAAATATTTCTTCAGTATAGTCATCATGGCTGTAGCTGATGCCAGGTTTGTATTCTCTTAACTAGTTAACTTGGAGATTTCTAGGATATACCAATGAGGGGGAAATATTAAATTTCATCATGTTACAGTAGAGAAGCATTAAGACCAAAAGATTATCATATATTAATTAAAATTAAAATTAATTTAAACCATTTTTCCAGAACTAAATAAAACAAAAATTTTTTAAGAACTTTATATGGAAGCTAGGCCCTAATAAAATGTTGCTGGGTTAGATCAGGAGTTTATCGTATATATATTTTAGCCATTCATAATACCTGCTATTGTAAATTTTAAGAATTAATAATATTAAATAACTTAAATTTCTGTTAATTACAAAATTTATCCCAATCTAACAAACTTACTTTATTTATTTTCTATTTCAGATACTGTTTCACTATGGTGGATGTTGGAGATGCAGGTCACAAGAGTGATGGTGGGATATTTGCTAATTCCTCGATTGGAATTAAATTTGAAAGGGATATGCTGAATATCTCCCCTCCATGTCATCTGCCTGGTCTAAATGCACCACTTCTACCCTATGTTTTTGTAGGTGATGAAGCATTTCCATTACGGGTAATTATTACATTGCATAAAGTGAATACCGTAAAATCTAGAATAGAGGACGGGTGTTTAAATAAATGCCAGTCTCGATTAAAGGCCGGGCAGTGTTTTAAAAATATCAAATAAATGCAGTGTCTGATTGGTTATCAATTGTTTATGAAGTTGATTAATCATATGCATTCAGGCATAGATTAGGAATAATCTTTCCATCGCTGAAAAATTTGTATTATTTGTTGGTTTTGTATCTCAAAATGCGTCAAAATCACACAGTCTCATTCACCAGGGCTGTAATGACAAATAGACAACCACGGGCACTATTCAAGATTTTATGGTAATCAAATTTAGTAACAACCAGTGTGAATAATCAAACAATTACTAATGTGCTTTTGATTTATACATATTCAATATTTATTTATATAGATATTGATTCTTTTTTTTTTTTTAATAAAAAATTTGATTTTTTTCCAAGGCCAACCTCATGCGTCCTTTTCCTAGAAGAGACCTGACAGACCAAAAGAAGAAAACATATAACTATCGGTTAACCAGGGCACGGAGGGTAATAGAAAATGCATTTGGGATATTGGCAGCCCGGTGGAGAATATTATTAAGAACAAATTTTGATTCTCCAGAAACTACTGCAAATGCATTTGGGATAATTGCGTACTGGCTTGTACAGTACTGCACAATTTTCTGCGCATTGCTGAGATTAGGAGCACACCAGATAAAAGACCATATTGCCCTCCCAATTTTGTTGATAGAGAAGAAAATGGCAATATAGTGCCAGGTGAATGGCGTACGCTGATGACAAATATTCATGAGACACGCATCCGCTTGGGAAGCAATAATTACACAACGGCAACTGCTGCGGTCAGAGAAAGTTTTGTTAATTTCTTTTCTGGCCCAGATGGTGAAGTCCCGTGGCAGTACGATTCAATTTAAATTTGACACACCACATTGTGTGCATATCCACACAAGCTTTTATAAATCCTTTGTTATTTTTAATTACAATTATGGAAATTAAATATTATAAATTAATAGAAAGAAAAATAAAGTTTGCTATTAATTTAAAATTCCCATAATTTTATATTTTACAAGAAAAAGGAAATTTATAAAAAATACTTTAACTAAAAGCTTTTTAATTTATGAACTAATGTAATTTGAACTTTGCATGCTTAAAGGGTATATAAAATGCTTCAAAACAATACAAATTTTAACTTCCAACTCCACTTATTTGTGTGAAATTACATTTGCACAGAGTTAAAATTAATATTGCTTTAACCTTTTTCATACCCTTTAAAAGTAAGTTTCATTAAAATTAGTTAATGAATTATATAAGAAATTTTGGACTACCCTCTCCCCTTAATCAGTATTTAATTTCAACCCTTTACAGATTAAGATATATCAGACTGTTATTCTACTATCCATTAGTTTAATTCATTTTTATGTATATGTAACGTAACTGTTCAGTGGAGTTTTGTGGGATTGAAATTAAGTAGCAAAATTGGCATTGAAGAAATAATTTATTTACAAGTTTAAAGCTAATATTCCAACAAAAGAGATAAATCAAATAAATTGCATCTCACGTGACCTTCCGCGTCACCTTATGAGCATTTCAAATTACAATTAAATGGCAAAGTTAATAAATACAAAATAATTCCTATCTTACGTTGATAATCAAAAAGTACAAAGCAAAAGCTATCTCAATAGCGGAACACTCGGCTTCAGCACTGGTCCCTTAAATAATTATGGAGAATGTCGTGTCCCGTAATTTTACTAGGAAATAAAACTTGTCCTATTCTTAAAGCAACCAATATCAATCGCAATATTTCTTCTGTCTGGAAACCGATATTCGCTTATGTAACTGAGGTGCCTCGCTGACCTCCTAGGTTGCCTGTCGCCGACGCACAACTAACGGTGAGCCCGTCGTGTAATCCTTTTGGCGGGAGGATTACTGGAACCCAAAGGTCGACGTCGTCTAACTTGATGAGCGACGCCGTGGGCAACTCTGTAAGATAAATGGAAACGAACAAGGATTAATGAAAGATCTTAACATTACCTAACGCACATAAAATGCTTGGGCGTTCGTCATGAAAATTCTTAATCAACTTAATCGCGCCTTGTTCGCTATGCACTCACTATCATACGAGTGAAAATGAGCCTCGCAACGCGCTACGCAACGTTCTCCGGAGGCGTGCGCGCATATGCTGCTATCTCTTCGTTTCCGACGCCTTCCTTGCGTTGTCTTCGAATCACGCAGTTGGCCGACGGAACCTTGACCGTACTTCGCTCGGCTAAACGGTTTAACTTCTACCCACTCTGAGCCTGGGTTATCCTCTTCTTGCTCAAGAGTCCGACCCCTTTGCAATTCAATGCAGGCTGCGCCCGTAGACACCGTGGGCGTTGCCTTCAATCCAAAAACTTCGGTCTCTTCCTTTAATGACGAGACCTTCCCAAAACCGTCAGAAGGAGGCCCTGGCTGCCCTTCCCCTTGTGGTCTCTGGCGGGGGGCTATCCCTCGGTTCCCGCGGAACAAGCGGCTACGGGACCAATGTCCTCCGTTATTAGCAAGGTAAGTATCACGGTTTCTTACCTGCTGTCCGCCTGTCCGCTTAGAGTTCACCCTTAGTGCCGGATTCCCGGGAAGGACGCCAGAATCTCTCCGCCTTCAAATTTCGACCTTTTTCATCGAAGTTTCGAAATGAAGTCCTTGTCTATCTCTCTCTCTCCCTTTGCAAGTCTCCAATCTTTTCTCCCTTGCTTTCTTATTGGCCCTTTCCCCGTCTCTCTTCTAACTATTGATACCTGGCCAATCTCTTTTTTCCTTTCCTCAAATCCTTTCCGCCTTTTTCTTTTTGCGTACGGCGCTTTATCTTTCTGCCTTTTTATCTTTACATATGACGCTCTCTCTTTCGGCCCTTGCTCCTCTTTTGTCGTCTGCTTCCTTTCCCTCTCTTCTCTGTTTCGTTGCTCCTGCCCGAACTGGGATTAGGTCGGCCCTCTCGCTTAAGCCTCCCAAATTTTATGACAGTATATTTTACCTACAAGAATTTTACACTATTGTACTTCTTTTCTGTTCAAAATCCTGTAAATCTGTTCTATCTTATATTTAATTTTTAAAATACTTGTGTCAGTAGTTGCATACTAATTCATCTAGATACATGTTATAATGTTGATTGCCTGTGTTTATTAAAATTTGAAATTATTGAACTGTGACATCAATTTGTGTTTACTGTCAGTCCTTATTTAAGAATAATATGTAGAGTTAAACTTTAAAAAATGTACAGTCTCTATATTATGAATAACTTTTTATTATACAAATAAATAAATAAAAAAATAAATAAAAAAATAATTTATAGAAAATGCAATATATTCAAATTGTGCACAAAAGCAACTTTGATATCAAGTACTTCTATGAACAACACTTATGTTCATACAAATGTAGGGATCAATGCTAAATGTGGCATGGATTTTTATCTCGCACACTTGATGTGCATCTGCCTGTCACTGGCAAGGATTTGATGCAATTATCTAGCCCCAGTCATACAGGAGAATCTGGTCCAAGTTAGATAATTGCATCGATAGTTGCCAGTGACAGGTCATATGCACATTAATGTGCGAGATAAAAACCCGTGCTACATGAAGCATTTGTGGCTACACATGTATGAACATAAGTGTCGGAACAAATAATGTAGGCCAATGAACTACTTGAAATCAAAGTGTGTTTTGGTGCACAACCTTCACAATTAAATTTCCCAATGCGTTTCTGTATGAAGTCTGTATATTAGTTTTTCTATTTCGATCCTGGCAATAAATTGCCTATCTTGGGGCAATGCCTCCAACTGCATCACCAGAGATCGCACATACAATGGTAAGATCGTTTGCTGATGGTGATGCAGTCTGGACTGATGGCACTGATGACATCTGCATCATTGCTGATGCAGACATATCAAGTGCATCGTAAATTTTCGAAAGGGTTTCATTCCCCATACTAGCCACTCTGCGTCGCTTTGTGTGGGGTGGCTGTTCATCTTCCGCCGTAGTAGTTTCCATCTCTGCTTCAGCTGCAGTACTTTCCATTTCTCCAAATATGGTCTCCACATTGGAAGGAGATGTTTCTGTAGCTGTCCCTGTGATGTCTAGTGGAAACGCTATAAAACGGATGCCATAATATAGTTTTCAATATACAGTTGCACTTACTATTAGCAAAAGAATTGATGATATACCTGAACTCTGGGACAAATTTGTTTCTTCTGATGGTGGGCTATCCATTGTTATGTTCCCTCTGGATCTATTTAATACAAATGGAAAACATTTACACCAAATACATAAGCTTTTTGTTTGTGATATTGTCATTAAAATATTATATAAACTCGCCTGCGGTGTTCCAAGGTTGGCTTTAGAAAAGAGAGAAATGGAAATAATTTCCATTTCACACTTTTCTCCACCCCTTCAGCTCCACTTTTGCCTTTTAATTTCAGGCACAATTTTCTGTATCTGTCCCTGATGTTTTTCCATTTGGTGTTTAAATCATCCTCTGTAATATATAAAATTTTATTAATTACAATAGTAAGTGAAACAAAAATTTTATTGTTTTAGAACAAAATTTACAACCAAATTATCCTAGGAAAAATATCAATTCTAATCTGCATAGGAGAGTGATATTGTGTTTATTAAATTAAATTAGTGCAACTCTATACACTTTAGGACATGTATAAATGGAGTATCTAGTAATTTAGTAAAGCGTATTATGCTCGAAAGCATATGGGATTTGATGATATTAATCCAATGTTCTGTATTTTAATACATATATTCCCTTATAATTCGTATGTATTTACGACGCGATTTTTCTAAAATAGAGAATGTGGGGCCTTACTAAAATGGCATATTTAATCGGATATTAATTTTAAAAAATCGTATTTATTTTACATGCATTTTCATTTCTTTTGAATATGTTTAAATAATATTGTACCTGTTGCTTCTATCGAAAGTTCTGAAATTTTATCAACAAGTTTGCAATCACGTGTATTTTAAAATCACTATTCATCTTAAAATTTGAAATTCCCATTTTATATTACTTTGTGAGGGCAGTTTATATAATTTAATGTATGAAATGTGTACGATTCTTATTTCAAATAACGTACGATAATTATCACTGCCGAAGAAATTGCAGCAAACACGCATGTGTTCAGCAAACGATTTTTATTAAGATGAATAAAATAATCGGAATAAATGCTAAAATGATCCGTTAAATATTTTGAATGAATTCAATATAATAATCATACGTTAATGAAAAAATTATATCGATATTTCGCTTTGAATAAAAGTTACGCTAAAGTTAAAATTGCGTAAAAATATAGCCCGCACGAACACAAATAAAGATTTAAAAAATCGTACTTACCATCAGGGACATCCTCGTATTTTAATTCCACCAGCTGATTTCGTATTCTGCTGAAGGTTTCCTGCTTCTTTTTTGTGTTTTTATGATCCTTATGAGACATATTGTCACGTGTAAACTTATAGCGCAGTGGACAATTATGTGAAAGCTAGCAAAGTAAATAACAGCATTGTAGACATATTAATTTTATTCACACCAACAACAATAAAAAAATAAATAATGAAAAATAATGTAAATGCGTTTTAGCATTTTGCAAAAATGAAGAACTCCAGGAGGAATTCCGAGAGCATCCTCTAACACGAGGAATTGCTCACGTGAAGGGGCTTTAAGTGCTCCTTTTACAAGATCTGAAATTACGTCCTAGAAGGACGATTCACAAAAATTCTAGTGACTAAACACTGACTAATAAAATAACAAGAGCCGCAAAAGACGGCTTAACATCCACAAATACGTGAGATGAAAGTTATGAGAGCCGCAATAAATAAAACGGCACAGGACGCACTTTGTGCGCAAACCGTCGACTGTATGAGAAGAATTACGTCACAAAAGTATTCCTGACTTTAGCTCTAATGTTCTGACAAGCCGCATTAGGGAACGATCCAAAAACTCCAAAAGTAAGCAGCTACGCACTGCGTTTGGTGAGAGGCCAGCTGATGCTGGACCTGCAACGAAAAGAAAAGAAGATGACTTAACAAAATGCATAAGCCTTTGTGTCAAACAAAATAACGCAGCGTGAGAGGACGCGGCGGAATATCTTATAAGTGGCGTGAGAGAGAGAGAGAGTAACAGAATTATGCACAAGAGTCAGCTTACCTCTGATAATCAAAGAAGGCGCCCAAATCTTGAATGAGATATGCCTCTAAGCCCCACGGGGCTATCAGGAACCACACACCTGACTCCGGGTCCAAAGCTCCGCTGTCCCACGCTGCCGGACGTTGTAACGAGGGAATAGGTAGGCCGACGACCAAAACCAGATTGCCCTCGACGAAGGGCTGTGGAGTGACGTATAGCCGCCAGAAGAAATGATGCCGAAAATTAGCCGCCAGTGAACAATACCAAGAGGATTCCTCTATAGTTAGCTGGAAGTCTGTCTCAGCATTCAAGTCGAACCCCGGACGAGCTTCTCTCTCTTCGACGTTCGTTACCACGAAGGGTGCTCGCGCCGGCCGGTCGAACTCTGCTGCTTCCACAACTATACAACGAGAAATATCATTAGTCGCACTCACTCGCACACCTTGCGATGAAACTCCTGTTGAAAGCAGGTTTCCCTCGGTACGAGGAATGCTGTTCCTGGCACTAGACTTGTTGACCACTCTTCTACTTTTCCACAGCGAGGAAACATCTAGCTCGACGGAACACTCGCTTGCCATCAAGTTCACTGTCCTCGGGTATTCATCAGGAGCTCGAACCCCAAGTCCTACCCGGTCGGCTGACTCGTGCACTCTCCTCGATTCCCAGCCACGCCCCCTCTCTCTCGCTAAACACCTCTTTTTCCGCAAACTAACATCGCACCTACAAGTGGACTTTTTGCCCCGCCATCTATTGCCTCTCTTACGCGAAGAATCGTTATTAATAATATTAACGTTATTAATAGAACTATCGCTGGCAATAGATGGCGCCTGAGGCTGCACGCTGGAAGCAGACGCTTTATTTTGGAGAAAACTATGAACGCGCTCACCGCTGCTCACAATGCTTTGTGACACATATCGTAAATATGTCTTTCATTTTCTATTAGTGAAACCAGGGTCTCCTCCATATCGCATGCAGCCATATTTGTTTATAATCCTTCGGACCAGCATATTACAAATCACGTGCTTGCTCCAGTAGTCGAACGTGATTGGATGAGCCTGCAACCGGCAAAAGCGGCAACCGGCAAAAGTTGAACAAATTTCAACTTTGCCGCCTGGCTTATTTGCCGGCCGCGGCACTTGACTTGACCTATTTCTAGTTGGCCTTGGGCGTAGTGCGTAATGCGTCAACAGTTGCCGCTTTGCCGCCTTGCCGGCTCAATGTGAACCGAGCATTATACTCCTTCCGGAACTTTCTTTGCACGGTTACAGGTGATTTTGTCTCGAAATACCATTCGACAACCTTCCATTTCTGCTCTGTTGATAAAGCGGGCGCCATTTTTCAACAATACGATTTTCATGCAGCGCCGTTGCAACAATACAAACTCCAACTATTTAGAAATTCGATATGGCGCTCATATTCTTTCAATTGTTTATCCCTGATGCACGTCATTCGAGTGAAATGGTCAGGAATTGACTGCATCACCCTGCATAAGTGTCAATGATGCTGGCACAATAAGAGAGAGATAAACTGAAATTCTATGAAAATTTTAATAAATATATACACATCTACATATTTTTTACCATTAAACTGCAACTTAATGCCGTTTAGCATTAGGTTGATTTACGAGGAGTAAATTTGACATTTAAAGCCAAAGAATGTTTTCTTTTTTTTACTAAGAGGAGTACCAGATGGCCGTCGTATTGCTAAATGTTTACTTCCCCTAGTAATGTCCGCAGAGTGTCTTGGGATTGAAGTGGGCTGGACTCTGATAGCAGCACCATTCCTTCTTCTGATGGGTACTGTTGCACCAGCTGTATGTAAGAAGGGTTGCCAATTAGCAGAAGGTTTCACACTTTTAACTCTGTTTAGAAATTGAGTAATCCCACTTAAGGAAGATTTATAATTTTTATCATTTTGTGATATCTCACTTAAAATTTCCTCGCCTTTCTTCATATGACATATTCTTCAGTTTGAGTTGAGTGTGGAACTACTTCTTGAAAATTATTAGTTTGGTGGTGCCTTGTCTACTAGTGCAAGAACAGCAATCCCGTGTTTATCGTGGGCTTACACAGGCGGGAAATTGTGTGCTTTGGTATCATAGAAAATGAAAACACAGTGCAAAAGTGACTTTCCACTGTTTGTATTTACTATGCAGTGATTTCCATCACTTTGGACAGAGAATGTATGATCACTCAGCATTTTTATATCACACACGTTTTTTCTTAATGGATGAAAGGAAAAGTCTGCCACTTGTACAGCGATTATATGCGAAATCTCTTAATTTTTTTTCGTAATGTCTTTCCAAATGTGCGGCCACAAAATCTAGAATGGTTAAAACATTGTATGCTTTTACTCGTCGTTAAAAATTTGCACACAAACTTCTGTAAAGTTGGTTAGTATTGTGGCCCCTAATCCTTTCATCTCTAAAGGCAAGACATCGCATTTCTTTTCTTCGCAAATGATTTTTGATATAATCATTCCAGTTTTCATACTTGGGTAAATAACCACAAGCATTTTGATATGCTTCTTCTGCATCTTAAAATATTTTGAAAACTTTTCATCAGTAATCCTCTGTGCTCTTTTGGAATGTGCTGCGTTGAGTCCCACAGCCATTTACATATGCACAGCAAATTTCTTCATTTAGGCCACATATTTCGAAGAGCATTTATTTCAGCTTCAGAGTCATCACTCATATAAATAGCAGTATACTCCGTACCATTAAATGGCTTCTCTAAAACTCAATTTACAAGCTGGAATTCTTTTATATAAGCTTCCTCAGTCTGGCGTTGCGTAATAATAACAGCAATTGGCATAGCACCTGCTGAACAAGGACACAGCATAAATGTGATACTATGATTATCAGGAACACACGGTGAAGTTGAATCCACAAACACGATGTCACTAGAAGATGTTAGCTTGTGAGCTCTTTTCATAATGGGAGTCACAATCACAGCAAGTACTGTGTACTCACGTGTAAATACACCTTGCCATTATATGAAAACGCCGTTAGGCCTGAGAGAAAAACGCCTTGCCCATGTTTTAGAGTCCAAGAATTTTAATTAGCAAGAGAATCGTTATTCCAATAATAAAGTTCTACTTCAGTTATAAAATAGAAGTTCTACTGAGTGAGCATATTATTATGACCAACTGACATGTTTAAGCAAATGCGCGCACGGACGTCGCCACAATGTTGCTAGCGGGCCGGACCAATGTAAAAAAAGAAGCGGTGTGTCGTCGACAACAGTAGACGTGTTCCATTCTTCAACTATGGGTAAACGACGCGATTTAACAGCCTTCGAACGCAGGATGATTGTAGGAGCTATGGAGCGAGTATCAGCGAAACAGCAGCATCCGTGGGGTGCTCAAGAGCAGCCGTCGTTAAAGTATTTAAAGACTGGACGTTTAGCCGGAAGGCGGGGTCTGAACGTTCGCGTTGTGGCCGCCCGCGGACGGTTGATGATCGGACAGAACGGAGACTGTCATGACTGGTAAAGGATAACACAAGGGCAACTATGCATCAAATCACTGCTGACCTTAATCAGGGATCCTCCAAAAAGGTCTCTGAATGCACTGTCCGCCGCACACTGCATCGCATGGGATACAGAAGCCGAAGACCTGTCTGCACACCTTTGCTGTCTGCAGCCAACAAGCGGAAACGACTCCAATTAGCTCAGGAGCACAAGGACTGGACTATCGAGCAGTGGCAAGAAAACATGTGGTCTGACGAGTCACGATTCCAGTTACATCATGCAGACGGCCGCGTGAGAATCTGGCGGAAACAGCACGAAAGCATGGATCCCGCATGCATGAGTACAACCCGTCAGGCCGGTGCGGGCAATATTATGGTCTGAGGAATGTTTTCCTGGCATGCGCTGGATCCGTTAATACGTGTTAAACAATGTCTGGATGGCACAGCACACCTCCGTATCGTCGCCGATCAAGTCCACCCTGTCATGTTGATGGCGTACCCCAATGGAGATGGCTACTTCAGCAAGACAATGCGCCATGCCACAGCGCTCGTATTGTGCAGGAATGGTTCCAGGAATATGAGGAGGAATTTACCTTACTTTGGTGGCCCCCACAATCCCCAGATCTCATTCCATTTCAGCATTTGTGGGACGAAGTCGAACGAACCATCAGACGGCTGGATCCACCACCGTCCAATCTAGCACAACTAGACAGTGCTATCCATCAGGCATTGTGTCAGATTCCTCCCACCACCTTCCAACATCTCGTGGAATCAATGCCACGAAGAATCACTGCAGTATTAAAGGCAGAAGGTGGCCCAACGAGATATTGAGAGGGTAATCATAATAATATGTTCACTCATTGTATAAGAAGAGAAACTGTAATAACTTGACTGGGACGGATAGGAGCATTAATTTGGTATTCCTGTAGACGAACGGGCGAAATTTCACTTGCCTCCCTCTTTCTCCATGGCTCTCCTTCGTCTCCCTCATTCTCCATGGCTCTCCTTCCTTAATTCGTTCGAGTCCGCGTTCCTCGCTGCCAACATTCTCCTCATTCGCATGGTTCGACAACTTCCTACCAACTGATCCTCCCTCCAGTCTTTTTCTCACTCGCCTCCGAATCTCCGTTTCCTCTGACGTCAGTCCTTTTGCTTTGCCACATCACATTCCGCTGAGGGATCGTTTCTTCTATAGAAAACTTGTGTTTTCCTAACTCTCTTCGGAAATGTGCCTCTCTTCCAAATCCACTCCTGGAGTTTAGCATGTCAAATGTTTTGTCAACAATGCGAATGAATTCCACAATTTCTTCACTATTTTCAAATCCAGGAATGTTGAAATCATTTTTCAAAAAACAAATCGCATTTGCCACACTTGAACTTTATGTTTGGATAGCAAGTTTTACATTCAATTTATGTTTCTGCCATTGAATGTGTGTGGATGTCATTTTATTTGTCAAAATACATTTCTTCATTTTACTGAATTTTTTGCAACTTAACAATAAATGAAGTTGATGGAGGCCTTGCAGTATATCGGGAAAGAAAACACACAGAAAATAGACCGATTTCGCCTTTTATTTATATCTTAAAAAAATTTTGTATCCTTGATAAAATCAGGAAAATTTTTATACGCACCGATTGCAGGCATCAGGGAAAGGCGTGTAGTGCACATGTGCCGCTGTCATTTCCAAGCAGCAAGTTGCTTTAAAATCAAACTGACCTAGATATTCGCTTGAAGCGAAAAGCAGCTTGGTGTTTAGGATAGCTTGAGCTTGAAACATCACATGCTCAAAAAAAGCGAGTATGGGAACACACCTTGATGCTTCTGGTGCAAACGAACCACCATAGTCAACAAAACCTTTATAACATTTCTCCTTATTATCCAAATAATCTGTTTCCGAATGGCAATGCTGTCAAAACTAATAGCACAATTTTGCATATTAATATTGGCATTTGCTTTGCTTCCAAGCATCTCTATGCACTGGGTTATGACCCAAGCTGAAAGTGTACAGAGGATGCACATTGGCGGATACACCTTTCATTTGGAAGTGTTAAAAAGCTTTGAACATATTTGTATGCTGGAGGAGGAAAAAAAATGAAGAGTGACTGCAAACTCCTTGATCACTTCATCGTATTTTTTCCCTGTCGATCCCGACTTCCATTCTTCAGTTCATTGCTGAAGAGTTGTATAAAAAACTTGTCCTCTAAAAGCGTCCCAGCTTCATTTTCCAAATGACGTTTCTTTTTTCATGTCACCAGATGGAGCTGAACGGCAAAATTCCATCTGATGACATAACAGGCGGTATTAGGTTATTAAATAGCTTTTTAGAAAGAAAAAATAAGGTGTTGGGTCAACAGATGGAGCCAGAGGATAAAAACGCTTCTGATAAAGTTAATAAAGAGAGCTCTATTCCTGAAGAGAGCTCTATTCATTGCGTATTGTACAAAATCCGCACGAAAGGCTGCCTCTTCAACACCGCAGCTTATGAATACGAATCGTCTCAAATCTCCTTCCTTTCAAAGGTCTTTTGAGTTTGGGAAACAAGAAGAAGTCACAAGGAGCGAGGTCAGGTGAGTAGGGTGGGTGAGGAAGAACAGTGATCGAGTGTTTGGCCAAAAAAACTTTCTCGTCCACATTTCTGGCCTTTTCCACTCGTCCAGTGGCAGTTTTTCCGAGTTTAACACAAAATTTCACAGCAACTCTTTGCTCGTTCAAGTCACTCATTCTAAAAATCCGCCAAACGAAAAAAAACACACTTCACAAACAACCGCGTAGCTAATCAACCAATACTGATATTTGCACTCAAAAAACTGCCTTGTAATCAGCGGATCTGTCAGAAGATGGCGACACCAAGCGATTTTGATTGGGACCAACAGGGCCCGCACAATTCAAACAGTCTACGTATTTTTTGAACAGACCTCGTATGTACAGACTTGGAGTACCCTAAATGAATTAATAAAATCTTTTTAAGATAAAGGCATTAATTTAATAGCAATAAAAGTTTTAATAAATTTCATATTGTAATTAAATACATGTTATAAAAATTGATTTCAGCTATATAAAATATATTAGAACAAAATTCAAAATTGAGGGAAGAAATTCAATCACTAAGAAATGAATTAGAGAAAAAAACTTGGAATGTAGATAAGATTAAGGGTGACAACAAACGTACAGTCAACCAGAGGATATTTCACGCTAATGTGTTGTTTTAATAGCTTTTTTAATTATAATTATTTAAATTTAATAATCTTAATAATGTTAACGCTAAATGTAATATTAAATTATTAAAAATAAATTAATATTGAAACGGTAAAACTTAGCGTAAAATTCAAGTGTGGATTATTTCCCTTTGATGACTGTACAAGATTTTACACTGGTTTGCCATCATTTGGTGTGTTTCTATGGCTTTTAGAGTAAGTTTTAAAATGCTATTAATGCTTGCTTATAAAATATTGTTTTGTACATTATTTTGTTTTTTTATTAAACAGATACCTAACTCATATTGCAGAGGAAGGATTAATCAAGAAAGAAAAAGGAAAAGGAGGCAAAATCTGAGTTTTGCAGACCAGCTTCTAGCTACTTTGATTCGTTTGAAGGTAAAAACATATAGTTGTATACTATTAACTAAAATAAATAAAAAGTATCATACATTCTTCTTGCAGGTTGGGCTTCTTCTTCAAGACTTGGGTGATCGTTTTAGTGTAGCAACAAGTACCATGTCTTACATTGTGAACTCCTGGATATTAATCATTGATGAGGGGTTTGGGAAAACTGAACATTAATCCTACTAGAAGCATAGCAAAATTAACAACCCCTAAACCTTTTGCAAATTTTCCAAATATCAAATATATTCTTGATTGCACAGAGTTCTTCATTGAAAAAGCTAGTTCAATGACAGCTCAAAATTTAATGTACACCTCGTATAAACATCACACAACCATTAAGTTTTTGGTTGGAATCATTCCATCCGGTGCTTTTGCATTTATTAGTGATGGCTGGGGTGGAAAAGTGTCAGATCGTTATATTACTTAACATTCGGGTTTCCTGGACTTGATAGAAGAAAATGATTTAATTATGTCTGATAAGGAGTTTACTATTGGAGATTTGTTAGCTAAGAAAAAAGCATTTTTGAATATCCCACCTTTTCTCAGAAATAAAACACGATTTTCACAAGATGATATTGTCCAAACAAGATCAATTGCTGAAGTCAGAATCCATGTAGAGAGAGCAATTGGGACGAGCTAAAATGTTTCATATTCATGTTTTCATTTCAACAGTTCTTAATGTTTGGGACAATAAAAGCTTCATAAAAATCTAATAATTTTTTTAACATTTCTTTCCACGCATTTTCATTAAACAGCACTTCAATTATTTCAATATCTATATTTGTCCATACAACAAAATGACACTTACTTCTATTTTTAATAGCCATCTCATCTTGACACTGAAAATAATAAGGTGAATTTTCATTTAAAATGAGAGTGCTATCACAATCATATTTTAAATGGTTATAGCCAGACTCTACTAATTCAGGAATTGTTTTATTTCTTCCAGATTATGGACATTTTATTTTAATTACAATGAGATCAGTAATCCTATCACCTGATGCTCCTAAGAAGGGGTAATCTAACATAAGAGTTAGACCACAAGATTGAACACAAGATACTATTAAAGTCTCATAGCATGCTAGAGCTTGTGCAACATTGTTTCCCCCCCAATTGACTGCAGGTGTGTTTAGATGTCTGCAAAAGAAAGTGAATAGTTACTTTAGCCAACAACAATTAATAAGTCTTGTTAATAAAATGAACTATCTTGTCTCTTAAAAGAATTATGATAACACTTTCAAGTGTAAATGAAAGAATAAAGTAATGTTATTTTTAAAATGATTAAGAAAAACCAGGCCTTCAGGATAAAACTGATACGATTTATTTTACTACCTTCCATTCATTATTGATTTCACAAGTTCTGTAGGTGTTCTATGAGTGTGTTTAATAATTGCACCAAAATTGCTGCTTGTTAATCTGCCAATCCTTAATTTTTTCCATAAATCCGATCTTGTCTGGCTTCTTTTTTTTCTTCAATTGCTGATTGGATTTCAAAAGTAATTGGCTGTTTTATTTTGACTACATCTGTTACACCTACAAAGATTAATTATTCTTTTTAATATTTTACACATTTACTTTGTTTACACAGTTACCAAGTTTTATAATCATATCAAAGATTACAGTTTCTAGACTTTCACTGGTTTCTATTTCTACTTCCATTATTGCAACTGGTGGCTCAGGAAAAATACCCCACAAATGAGCCACACAACTGTTTGGAGAAACACTCAAGAGGTTTTTAACATGAGCTTCCATGGCAAAATTTTTTTCAGTCTTAGCAGCTGTAGGCATCATTTCAGATGGAGCTGTATTCAAAAATAATTCCATAAGTATACAATGAGTTAGCAAAACTCATGGGATAGCAAGCACATTGATTGATGGGCATGGCTCACGAATTCACAGGGGTGACGGATTCTGGGAATGGACCATTAGACGTTGTGGGAAGAGCTTGGATAAGTGATTAATCAGAAATGGCACGTCGTCGCGAGTTGACGTCTTTTGAACGGGGTATGATAGTAGGTGCCCGACGCATGGGATGTTCCATTTCGGCAGTGGTGCAGGAATTTAGCTTTCCCCGCTCAACTGTCTTCAGGGTGTATAGGGAATGGCTGGATGAAGGCATCACAGTCCACAACAGGCACCATACCGGGCGTCCAGCTGCCCTGAATGATCGTGACCGGCGACACCTGGGACGAATGATTCAGAGAGAGAGGAGCGCAACAGTGCAGCAAATCACAGACCAGTTCAATACTGGCCGCACTAGAAACGTCTCTCGGTGGACAATCCGTCGGAATCTGCATGTCCTCGGGTTTGGCAGCCGTCGCCCTACACTGGTGCCAATGCTTACCCAGCGTCATCGGACACTCCGGCGTGCATTTGCCACCAACCATCTTGGCTGGACTCTGCAACAGTGGCGTAACGTCATATGGTCAGATGAGTCACGATATCAGCTGTACCACGCTGATGGGAGGCACCGTGTGTGGCGCAGACCTCACGAAACGATGGATCCCGCATGCCAACAGGTGGTGGTGCAGGGTGGTGGGGCGTCAGTGATGGTCTGGGGTGCATTTTCCTGGTTTGGAATGGGCCCTCTGGTTATCCTGGACCAAACGTTGAATGGTCCACGGTATCGTCAACTCATCGGAGACCATCTGCACCCGTTTTTGACATTTCAACATCCTTTCAAGATGACAATGCTCCACCACATCGCTCCAATGTCGTCCGCGAATGGTTCGAGGAGCATGCAGGAGAGGTCCAACGACTGAGCTGGCCAGCCCGGAGCCCTGACACGAATCCCATCGACCATATCTGGGATGCTGTTGAAGTCAGGCTCCGGGCACTGGATCATCCGCCCACGAACGGGCAGCAACTATCTTCGGCTCTGCAGACTATCTGGTGTCAACTGCCTCCAGAAGTGTACCAAGGACTTGCAGACTCACTACCACGGCGTATTGCTGGAGTCCACAGGGCCAGAGGTGGCCCGACCAGATATTAAGTAACTATCCCATGAGTTTTGCTAACTCAGGGTATATTTATATTGACATTTGTATTTCAATTTTTTACCTCCTCCAATTTTTGTTTTTTTAACTGATATCTCCACAGTGGGTTTGGAGTCCAACTTCATTTTTCTTGGCACATTCCATGCGCAAGAATCTGATGTTTTACAGTAAAAGACTGTTCCTTTTCTCTTGATATCTTCAATTTGAAAACAGCAGAGCTCCAACATGACTGCATTTTCCACTTAATCTATTTGGTAAATCATTATTATCAATTCTGAAACCTCAAATGCAATATCAAAGAATTATAAAAGTAAGACCTCTTCATGACCAACTAATTCAAAATATCTCTTAAAATATTTTTTTTAAATTTTTAAACATATTCAGAAAAACCTTATAACTTTTTTTGAAATTCTAAAATAAAAATTTACCCAATAACACATTCACAAGTGCCATGCAGAATTTCACTGTCATCTGAAATTGCCACGTACAGATTATAGGTTTTAACATTTAGCAGTCAAGAATATTCCACCTGTTGGCACCTGTATTATAAAAAATTATACTCCTGTAAAATATTTTTATTCTTTAGCTCAATTATTAATTACTGTTATTACACTCATCTAGTTAATATAAAACAAAAATCTGATTTTCTCACCTTGAAAAATTTGTAATCGTGCTGTATCAAATGCCTTGAATGTGGATGCATTATCACTTCGGAAATAAGGTGCGTTGCAAAAATATAAGAACATCACTGATATGCTAGATAACATTTATTCAAAGCATAATTTTTGTTTGGAAAAATGATAACTGCTATGTCACATGTCTAACATAAGAAAAACAAATAAACAAATGCATCGATTTCGTTTTGCATGTATATAAATAAATAACTTATAAAAGACTACGGTTACTCCCGTTGCAAAATTATAAGAACACCCCTCTCAGTACCCGATAAAGTCTCCTTTGTGGAGTGCTAAATTGAATAGCCGTGTAGGCAGGCTATCTACTAGTTTATGCAGCACAATCTCATTGATTTCCTCCCATGCAGCAACGATGAACGTCTTCAGGTCTGTAATATTGCTAAACTGTCTTCCATTTTCGTATACACGCCTACAGAGAATACCCCACATGTTTTCCATAGGATTAATGTCTGGAGAACATGCAGGCCAGTCCATCGTATGTACACCGTTGTCTAAAAACCATTCCCAAGTCGACTTTGCACGTGTATGGAAGCATTGTCTTGTTGAAAGGTGCAAAAAGGTCCTCCAATTCGTTCCCCAAATGGCAACATGTGTTCATCAAGCAGTTCCTGGTAATCTCTGGCATTCATTCGCCCAGTGGAAAAAGCAAGTTTTGTTTTGCCATTATAGCCAAACACACCCCAAACCATCACTGAGCCACCTCCTTGTTGTCTCTTTGAAAAGAATTGTTCTGGCTCTCTCACGTCATGCCAGTAGCAGGAAAATCCGTTCGGTCCATCTGAATTAATTTTTTTTTTTATCGCTGAACACAACTTGACGCCACTGGTTGTCCCAGTTGACAAGTTCCCTTGCCCAGTTCAGCCTCTTGTTCTTGTGGTGCGCTTGAAGTCGTCGTCGTCGCATTTTCCTCTTTCTGTAATGAAGATTGGTTGTCCGACGGATGGCACGGTGTGGACTTGTGAACTTGTATGTTTGGATCACTGGTTAACATCTGTAGTGATGTTCCACCCGCCTTCAGCTTGCGGGTAATGTTGCGCAGCTCCCTAGGGTTGATCTTTCGTGGTCGCCCTGTTGCCTTCTTCGTATTGTACAGCTTACCAAACTTTAGAAAATTTGACACCACTGTCACGGAGCATCCAGCTTTCTCGCAATTGCTCTCATCGACATTCCTTGGTCTTTGTATGCTATTATTTGTCCTCTTTCATGTTCAGTTAAGGCTTTATTGCGAGCAATGACGAATTGCTGATAATTGTTTCGTTAACAGTATTTTTTAAAAGAAAAACCGTCCATGCAAGATGTTTTAAATATCCACGACACATTCTGAGTTTAAATATGTAAATCCAGAACAAGTACATTCAATTCGAGAGGGGTGTTCTTAAACTTTTGCAACGGGAGTAATCATAGTTTTTTATAAGTTAGTTTTTTATGTACTTGCAATACGACTTCGATGCATTTGTTTATTTGTTTTTCTTATGTTAGACATGTGACTTATCAGTTATCATTTTTCCAAACAAAAATTATGTTTAGAATAAATGTTATCTAGCAAATCAGTGGTGTTCTTATATTTTTGCAACGCACCTTATTTGTAAATGTCCATAAATCCCACTTTAGGCAGATTATTTAAATTCTGATCATTGAGCACTTCATAACGTACCCAGTGATAAAAAAATTAATATCTGGAGAGTTACTTTGAATGACAGCGGCATTATCTGTTGTAGTAAAGTTTTCTTTTTGTAACTCCAATATTTTTTGAATTAGAATCGTTTTTGTACAATTTTTTTGAATGCCTAATTTGTACTTCCTTGCTAATAGATGAAGATCGGTCTTTTTGAGTTTTTTTAAATCTTTCTCCTGAAACAAAAACTTATTTTTATCGTTGTTTGACATAACGGTAGCGCTTGCGATGTGTTTGTTATCACACGTGCTCTGTGCTTTGCCCTCCGGAAGCAGAACGAAGCATGCGCCAGTGACGTCATGCTCCTTAATGTTATAAACATTTTTGAAATAATAGTAATCTATAATAATAAATAAACGATATGAAAAAAAATTTGACAATGAAGTTAAGTGACAAAAAGTAACAATGGTAATACAGTATTTATGACAAGAAGAGGAGAAAAAGTGTAGTAAATTATACTCTGTCCAACGAAAGTTGGAGTGGGCGTGTCCAGTTAAACTTCCTATTTCAGTTGTTAGACATTGTTGATTCTACAATAAACAATTGAAGTGTGTGTAATTCATAAGTAATAATTGATTTATCTAGAGTTTAGAAATTTCCCAATCTCTCGCACTCAGATATTACGGCTGTTAACAGCTCTGCATACGGATTCTCCAAGTGGAACATGGATCAGCCTTAGCGAAGGTTCCATCCATGAACCATGTATCAGCGTTTGATAGTTGACGCTGGCACTGTGCAGTCACAAATGCTATTATCCTGGATGCTGCAGCAGGCCCGTTATCAAAAAAAAAGAAACTGTTCTGGATTATCGCTAACAGTCGTTGCCCAAGTCTCATTAATATTAAGTTCTGGTAAAGACGTAGGCTTAGGGGGAAACTTGAATTCTCGATTATTCCGGATTGTTCTCTTCATGGTATCTTCTCCCGCAAGTGTTGCTCTGGCTTCATTGGATAGATGATGCACGGCTTCTGCTTATATGACGGTGTGGGGGTCTTTCGACTGAACAGCTCTCTCTTTAATACTATTCCGACATTTCATTTGCTCAATTGCCACTTCACCCGGAGCATGGGAATGCACTACTGTCGCGTCCGCATCTTCCATATTTTCAGTTGTGATGACAGCTCTTTGCACTTGGCCCTGTGGATGCATTGCCAACGAATTTTTCCATTATAACGTCTCTTTACGGTGTAGATATAGCCGTCCAGAATCAACTTAGGACCTCCTTTGTTGGTTTTGATGATTTCCACATTCGTCTGACTTTAATTTTTCGAAACAGTTTTGAATGCATCTTGTTGAAACTTGATTCCAGGTTTCTAACATCATATGGAGTGCATCCAACACTGAAATTTTCTTCGCTACATCAGACGCTTGTTGAGGTTTTTCTTCAATTGCGTCTATAGTTCGACGTCTAGGGGTCTAGGCTGAGCTCATCGACAAGCAGTCGACTGTCGACATGTGTTGATGGTCACGTGGCTAATGACGCATTTGTCGATTCGAGCTAGCATGAACACAACTTGTCTAGTGTCTACAGAGTCTACAGTGTAGACTTGTCTACTTGTCTACAGAGTCCTACAGTGTACAGACTCTACACCGTCGATTTTCTAGTGTAGACTTTGACCATCGACAACTGCCTTATTCTTGTCTACAATTCAAGAGCAGTCGATATGCACTTGGCGATCATTATTTCAGAATTTAGCAACAGATTTTTTATTAAAATCTTTTTTCCTTCGTTTCCGGCCTGCAGGCTAAATACACATAGCTCAAGAATACACATTTTCTAAAAATATTAACGAAAGCTTGTTTAAAAATATTTACATACATGAAATACTCTCTTGTGCTACGAAACTTGAACTGTGAAAATAATAATATAGTGTGTCTACAGTTAATGTGTTTATGTCTGTATTTATGTGTATACATGGATAAATGTGTAAAATTATGTGTAAATATGTGTAAACTTGTGTATGTCAGTGTATATCATCTAGCCATACGTGTGTAAACTTGTGTATAAATGTGTAATATGCCACTTATTGATGGTTAGATTTAGTCGAGATCGACAGCTTGTCGATGAGTTCAGCCTAGACCCCCTAATGTTTGTTCTAAACAAAGTTTTCCAAACTTTGATTATCCCTTGGTCTAAAGGTTGAATTAAACATGTTGTATTTGGCGGCAAAAATATTAGCTCTATATTGCTTAATGTTATGGTGGGATGTGCAGTGCAATTTTCTTTTTTTTCCCCGCAACTTGTAATCCCAGTTTCGTAAATAATCTTAAAAAAATTCCAGAAGTCATCCAAGCATTCTTATTACCGTAATCCGTTGGAAGATTTTTAATGCCTTTAAAACATCTTGGTGTCTTGCTTTTTCCAATAACTAAAGGTTAATTTTTATGGAACCAGTCATGTTACAAGTTAATAAAACCGTGAGCCGATCCTTCAACTTTTTACATCCGGTAGCTTCTGCATTTTTTTAAAAACCATTTGCACGATCAGGTATAGCTCTATAATAAACTGCAGTCTTGTCAATATTGAAGATATCATTGGGATTGTAATTCTTTAACACATCTGTCCATGCATTATTTAACCATGATACCGCTGCAGGTTGATCGCAGTCTTGCTTCTCACCATGAAGTGTCTTATAGACAATACCATGACGTTCTTTCCATTTAGTGAGCCACCCATCTGTTGCTTTAAAATCAACTCCCATTTTGATTGCTAAATCATTAGCTTTCTCGAGAAGGATTCCTCTACTTACAGATGCATAATTTGTTTGTCAGGCGATAAATTGTGAGTTAGCCTTACAATTGGAGTGAATTATTTTCCAGAGAGATTTTGATGAGGAGTTAGCGAAAACTTTATTTCATTTGTTGCGGAGAATTTCTTTTTTGGAGGTTGCATTAGCACTTTTGAACTGTAACAGGTTTTGGGAAGTGTTGTTCTGGCAACAGTTCTTGTACGTTAACACTTTGGTCTTCCATAGGTGGTAAAGGCAGGATGACCACCATCTTTTATCATGCCCCTTAATAACGGATTGTTGGAGCTTGAACTGGGAATTAAACGCAGCAGTCATGATTTCAGATCTCAGTGTGTGTGAAACTGTTCATCAGGGTTGGTTGAGTCATCAAATAGGCTCCAATCAATGGCATTTAAGCGACTATGGAAATTGGGCCAGACCATTTCACTATAGCTGGGAAATATGGCTTATTTATGGCTTTGTCTTCAGGAGGACAAGCGATAAAACACTTAACAAAGAAACCAGTATGATCACATTTAGGGACAACAATGCTTATGGCAGGGTTGTGTAGCATATCAGACGGTAAATATATATGGTCGATGATATTGGCTGATGATACTTCACGCGTGTAGGTTTATCAATAATTTGTTTCAGGAACAGGGCCTTGGTAGAGTTCTTGAGAGTGCGTAAGTCGGAGGAATCGGCATCATAAGAGCAGTTGAAGTCTCCCATAACAATATGAAGATCATGGTCGTCGAGATCATGTATAATTGTGGCACATTCTTCCATGGGGGCATGGGAAGGGCGATAAATAATTGTTATCGTGTATATATATGACCAAAGATCCTAATCTTAAGCGTCAGAAAGTCCAGGCCATTTAAGCTATTGGTTGTCAGGGGCATTGTTTGGAAGCAATTGTGGACATAAACGGCAACACCTCCGCCTCACGTTGGGCGATCGGATCTGAAGATATTATAGTTCGGGACGGATAAGAGACAATCATCATGAATCGAGGAGAGCCAAGTTTCAGTTAGTGCGGTAATGTGAACATTGTTGTTATATAGGATCATATTCAAGTCATCGATTTTTGGAAACAGGGAGCTAATATTTAGAAAAAAAACATAGCGAAGTTAGTGTTACCTGAACGCAGCGGACGATTAATACTGTTATTTCTCAGGCCTCCATTATTCTTTATCTATATACTAGCAGAGGGGAACAGAAAGTATAAAAAGGTGGCATGTGCAGCACATAGCATCTTTCGAATATTAAACCGCTTATTTATTATTCTTTATTCACCACACAGTGGCATGTACAATAAAACATATACAATTATATAACTATTTTATAATATAATCTATTACACCATTATTAGAGCGAAGCTCTGTTATCAGGCGAAAATCAAAATTCTTTGTGCGCATAAAACTTTTGAACCAGAGAACATAGACAAATGAAATTTTGCACACAGCTGGACATGACCATCCTGATGGTCACTAAATAAAAATTTTAAAAATCGGTTCAGCCATCGAGGAATAATCACCATTTAGCTGTTCCCATTGAAATGCATTGAAAAAAATGTAAACAAACAATTGCACGCGCTAATAGATTTTTCAACATAGAAAATATGGTGAAGCCCTTCGCAAATTTTTTTCTGCACCATCGATTTTTGAGACCATTTTATCGAGTTCTTAGAACTTTTATCACCTGTTTTTTTAGAGCGAAGCGTAAGCGAAGCTCTGTTAACAGTCGACAAGTGTAATTCGATGACCGCATAAAACTTTTGACACGTAATAGTCACAACAATGAAAATTTGCACGTGCATGCGCATGACCATGGTGATGGTCAAGAAAAAAAAATTTTCAAATCCGACCTACCATCGAGGAATAATCACCCTTCAATTGTTCCCATAGGAATGCATTGAGAAAAACGTAAACAAACATTGCGCGTGCAAATAGAATTTTTGACATACAAAATACGGCGAAGCCCTTCGCAAATTTTGCTCTGCACATTCGATTTTTAAGGCCAAATTTCGAAGTTCTTAGAACTTTTAACGATATTTTTTCGATTTCATTTCATTCTTGAATATTGAATCTACATTTTGAGGTATATATTGTAATTCTAAGTGCTGTAATCACAGCGTAATCACAATATCTTTTTGGTGTGGTTGTCGACATTGTCTACTCGCCAACTGAAACTCGCAACCACTTGAATGAACTGCCGATGTGCATTCTCGTCAAATTCGCAACCTATACTGGACCAACATTAACCAATGAAGCAGTTCCCATTTTACCGATCGCCGTTGGCTTCAAAAAAGGAGGAGTATCTTGTACGCGTAAGCAATTTCCGCTTAAGTTAGCCTATGCAATCACCAGACACAAAGCACAAGGAATCACTGTTGATAAAGCAGTCATAGACATTGGTGATTCAGAATTTGGACTTGGCTTATCGTACGTGGCATTTTCACGAGTGAAGACCATCAACGGTTTATTGATCGAACTGGCATTTGCAAAGCCGCGGTTGATTAATATCAACAACAATGCATCGTGGAAGGTTAGGCGTGAAGAACTTGCCAAATTACGCAGTTTAAAATGAAATTGTTTCAACAATAAAAATTAATATCAATTTAAAGAATTTAGCTAGTCATTTTCTTAACAATCAATAACGGTTCGCTCTAAATTATTGGTCAAGAAAACGATTCGCGAGTCGCAGTCCGCCCTAGTTAAAATGTTTACATTGGTTGCCACATCTTATATCTTTGCAATCGATGCATAAAATTCTTAACTTGTCTGGCAATAGATTCCATTCTTGAATGGCACTAAAGGGAAAAATGTTACACTTAAAAATGTTTTTTGGGCAATTAAATCTGCTCCTTACACACTTTCTCATTGTAATATCATCTTTAAACCAGTTCATACATAAACAATTATTAATGTTTCTCGTCCTTATTAATTTATAGTTAATAAATACAACTGAAAAATAAAATAATAATAAACAAATAACAAAATACAAAATATATAAGTATAATCAAAATAAAACTAAAAAATTTTTTAGTTTTATTTTGATTATACTTATATATTTTGTATTTTGTTATTTGTTTATTATTATTTTATTTTTCAGTTGTATTTATTAACTATTTATTGCATTCCAGGGTTTTTGTGTCTCGTCCTTTTCTCTTATAAATATCCATTCCTTATTAATTTACTTACTCTAACAATCTGAATATATTTTATAAATTGACTAAAAGATAAAAGTCCATGATGATTACAGTGAGTAGTTATGGAATCAAATTTTGAAAGTCGGAACAATATTTCTCCCATTTAGATTACTTTATGAAATCCTCATTTTACATTGTGTGGAGGCCTTGGTATAAATGTATGCTTAAGCCAATAAAATTATTTTCTGGAAAAATGACACATATTTTCACGACTTTAAACTTCTTTAATTAACAAATTACTCTTAAACCATCCAGAGTTAAAGGAGGTCGCAACAAAGAGGGTAATAGGGGAAACGATTCATAAATTGAACTAATTTTAATGATTTCCAACCAATAAAAATTCATTACAACTATTTGAATTTTCTTACAAATTTTGACTTGGAAATAGAATTGTTAAAATTAATTATAAAATCTGACAGGGCAGAGTGCCGCCAGATAATTGAGACCAATTAAAAGAATTATACAAATGAAATTAATCAAATTGTAGATTTCCATTTCCCGACGCAGTTGTGGCGAGAGGAACCGAAGAGACTCGTTGCACTGCAACCAAGGAAGGCGGCGACGAGAAAACGGATTTGAAGCTTTGTCAACTGGGATGTCGGTTTCTAGAAGAGGAAGGTTCGTTGAAGTCGAATTTTCCGTAGACGCATTTGCTGTTCCATCGGGTTCCAGTTCGTTGTCAAGATGGCCACTGCTCACAAAGTCACTTGGCATCAGCTTCCCGATAATGCATGTTCGTCCTCCCGGGGTCCTGATGACTTCGTTGACGATTTGTTATCGGACGATGTGGCATCTATGTAAGACCTTCCTTTCGAAATGATAATTAAATTGGATTTGTTTGTATAGCACAGTTCTTGCCTGTTATTTGCGCCATCGCGCACGGGCAATGAATCCAATAATTCAGACTTGGAGGAAACAGTCGGTTCTTCTTCTGGAAGTTTGACTATCTTTCGATGAACGCCGCGCATATAGTTCATTGACATCTGCTTCCTATTACGTTTCACGAAAATCCTCGCATGTCTCCCTAGGGCTCCCAATGTCAGCGTAGACGAACTATTTTCGAGCGATGTGGCATCCGTAGTAGTCTTTCCTTTAGGGATTATTTATCTTCCTACTGGACTGAATCGAACACTTTCTAATTTTTTTCAGTTTTGAAAATCTTTTTATATTGCTCTTAAGCTCGCTTGCCTCATTAGCCATGCAACTATGTTCTACCAATAGAACTCCGCATCGTTTGCAGAGTGACAGCTTTGACTCGCGCTCACGCTCGCGCCGATGCTTCGCCTTGTGCTTACGTCGACGCTCGCCCTGGCTGGTTGCCAACCCCCTCGCTGGCTGTCCGTTCGTTTACATCATGTCATCTGAGCTTTTATCGTCAGCTCTTCTACCTCGATGAGATGACACATATCATCTTTTTACATCTGCCGATTCAATTAGTTTAATGGAAATCACACTGCATGCAAGTTTATATACAATTTCAGGAGCAAGGTATATCTCTTCTTCGGTAATGTAATTTCTCAAATTTTATAAATATAAGAACATCTGACATGAAAATACAGCTTCCTCTGAGGGGAACATGCGATGAGCTTCAACAATACCAGAATCCTCCCATAATGCTTGATTTTGACCACCTCTATCGGATACTATACCTTTAATTACTATTTTTAAACCAGTTTGTTCAAGCTAACTATAATCTCCCATAATAATTTTTTACCGATTTTGCAGAAAAAAATTTCCGGTGAAATGGTAAACTATAGTGTGCTTCCACCTAGTCCATCAAGCATGAAACTAAAGAATCCATCTTTTGATTAGCTAATGGTAGTGTTGGTTTGCCGATTACCACAGACAATGAAGAATCATATTCTAGTGCAGAACTATTTGCCATTTCATCGATCATTATCAAAGCATATCTCTCTTCTGGTAGAAGGCTGTCCACTTTAAGAACTAGCGAAAGGAAATTATCTTCCAAATCTTTGGACTATATTTAAACTCCTGGAAGTGACTTTTCAAAGTCCTTTCACACGGTAATGGATTACCCATTTCACGAAGAACACTGTATCCAGTGGATCTACATGTTAGGCGAACTTTCAGAGCTTTTTGAATTGTTTCATTAGTCCACTTAGATCTCTGCGTTTAGCACTTTCTTTTGTAAACGGTAAAGCTAGTCATCATTGATGACTTTGCTCACTAAAACACACATAGTAGCAAGTTTTTTGTTATCGGTGCGGAGTTTTTTTTCTGAAATGGTATACAAAGCTTTATGCACCATAATATTCTGCAAAATTTCATTATCTTAGGTGTTAGAGAACCTAAGTTATTAACTTGTTGATCTTGGTGGCGGCATTTTTATTTCTGTTCATATCTCAGTTATCGTTCAAATTCCGACCTACGTTCATATGAACTTTTTTGTTTAGAATCATCCATACTATCTCCCTTCCAAGTTTGTACATGACGTTACGAAAAGTCCAGCACTTTGATGTACATTACAGTCCAGAGGCGATGCATTAGATAGAACAAAAACGTCTGAGAGCAAGTGGATCATGGGCTCTCCATTTCCGACCTCAAAAGTGATCTTTAAGGTCATTCAAACCGTAACTTTTTCCCCATCAGAGATAGAAGAAAATTTCCAATTACGAACTTGTAGAGTACCCCAAAATTAGTCTAAATCCATGTTTACTTTAACTGAGTCATAGGAAAATTATGTGAGATAAATGAGGGTGAAGATTGGTATGCTATTATCTCACCATCGTGTTGAGAAGTCACAGACAAATTAATTAGTGAGCTGCTTTTTTCTAAACTCAAAAGGGTTGAATACTACATGTAATTTAAGTCTTGAGTTTCAAAATCGAACATAGGTTATTTTAAAGCATGCTCAAAGTGTTGGCCTTCGGCTGTAAGGCATAACTGTGCACGATAGGTGATTGCCTTCTGGACAGCTGTCATTGTCATGGCAGGAATTTGCCTAATGACCACTTCAATTCTTCCTTGAAGTTCACACTGTGTCCTAGGTGGCATAAACCTTTTCCTTCAAATACCCCCCGCGGAAGAAATTAAAGGGTGTAAGATCTGGTGACCTAGGTGGCCACGAAACTGGTCCGTTTCTGTCAGTCCATCTTTTCGGAAACATTCCGTCCAAATATTCCCTTGCTGTTCTTGCAAAGTGTGGCGGTACACCGTCTTGCTGGTACCATAGTTCTGGACGTTCTGCCAATGACAAATTATCTAGAAACTCTTCCACCACCCCAGTCAATATTTTATCCCAGTAGCGCTGACCAGTTAGGATACCTTCATAAAAAACAGGATCTACGACTTATGTCCCATAAATACCACATAAAACATCCATTTTCCAGTTCACATGATGTGATGGTCTCAGCCACCTAGGATTTTCCTCTGCTCAGTAGAGTAGATTATGCCTATTGACAGTATCGTTTCCTGAAAACTGGATCTCATCACACAACAGAATCTTGTCTACGAACTGTGGGTCGTCATCAATTTGACAGTGCAGCCAGTCGCAAAACTCTGCACGGGAAACATAGTCTCGTAATTCCAGAGCTTGGGGACAATGAATATGGCACGGGTGGAAGTTTTGTGTCGAGAGAATGTCCCAGACGGAAGATTTGCTAATACCCAGACCATGTGCAATTGCTTGAACACTTGTATGAGGATTAGCTGCGACTGCTGCTAGGACCATAAGGCCTGGGCCACACTGGCGTAAAACGCCGCGTAACGACGCCAGTGATGTCACTTCCGCTAAATAGCTTGGCGCCGTGCTTTACGCCGAAGTTGAATTTTGTTCAACTTTTTACTCGCGTTAGATCGTACGCCGAACATCCAGCCAATCAGAAGAGCGATTGGCCCGCCATCAAGATGGCCGACAAGAGAGCGATGTACAATAGCGAATGTTTTGTAAAAATGGTGAGGAAGTTTAATAGCCTGGACTTTATTTATCATACAGATAGCTAAAATACTGCTAGACTTTGCGATAAAGGTCGATACTGTTGGCATTAATGCTGAAGCTACTTCAAGTGATGTCATGCTTTAAACCAATAGCGAAACGACATCACAAATTGCGCCGCGTTATACGCTTTCAGTTTGAACAGCTGAACGCCGACGTTTTTTCTGCGACGTATTTACCATCTTAACCCAGTGTGACCCAGGCCTAAGCCTGGCATCATCATTTGGTGCAGTCCTCGGACGACCTTCTCGAGGTAGCTGCTGAACAGATCCTGTGGTTTGGAATCTGTTGATGTGCTGGAGTGTTCTGTAGTGAGGATGGGGTCGAGTCGGATATCGCTCTAAATACAGATCTCTTGCATCAGCAATACTCTCGTTACTTGCACCATAGCAGAAGACCAAGTCGACCATCTCATGCAGTGATATTGCGTCATCGTGTTACAGGTAACTGTGCGTCAGTTCTTACGTAAAATAAACTGGTGATATAATCAGAAACACGCAAGAAATGTTGCCACCCTCGTTGGCGAATGCTGAAGCACAGCTCGAACAGAAACGAACAAAAGATATGTAACGTTCTTAGTCGGACTTCGATGAATAAATTAAATAAATAAAACAATAAATTAAAACGTAATAAGTCTGTTCTGTTACAGATACACGGGTCGAGACATCGATGCGACGGAAGTAAGTACGTAAAACAATTAAACACTGGAATTAGAGTTCAATGACTTTGACGAAACTGTGATGAAACTAATACAGAACGTATTAGTCCTATTAGCAGCAGTAGCAGCATCACTTAAGTCCTATGAAGAACAACGAAAAAGATCTGACGGCACAATTTATGGAGACCGTGAAGAAACTACATGCAAATTAACTTTGAATAACTTACAGTTTCGCGTGAGAAACGGTGCCACTCTTGTGTGAGGAGGGTGGGGGGGGAGGGACGACGAGTAGCATACCAATCTTCATCCTCATTTATCTCACACAATTTTGAATCAGTTAAAGTAAACATGGATTTAGACTAATTTTGGGGTGCTCTACAAGTTTGTAATTGGAAATTTTCTCCTACAGGCGTGTTTTAAAACTCGAGGCAAGTGAGACATAAAAATCTTCTGCCTCACTGGCCTGAAGTCATCAAACTGTCTCAGTTTTAAAACTCTCCTGCCTCGTCACTGCCTCACTTTCAAAACTATCCTCCCCTCCCCATCATGGCTGCCCGTGGGAAGGATATGGCGTTCAACATGGCTTTGAGTGCAGTATCAGAGTTATTATTTCTGTTACTCGACTCGGAAAATTTGGATACGATGCAAAGTTTAATATTGTTGCTTCAATTAGTGTTGGGTGTTAAAGGCATCCGCGCATCATCTAGAAAGAGGGTTAAGATTGAGAACCACTTCGACACTACTGTGGCTCAGTACAGTCTGGATGCCTTCAAATCCCATTTCAGGATGGAGCGAGCGACATTTTCAGTAAGAAATATTAATTACACAGTTTCTTTGTGTAAAATAAAAATAAAATATACGGGAAAAATTCTAGTGTAGCGCGCTAAATGGTAAAAGTCCAGTGTAACGTCCCCTAATTTTCTGGGCTGACATCGATCAGCCCCGTCGCGTTTATGTTCTGAAGTTATTATTGTAACATATTTACATAATATATAAATAATTTATCATATATTCAAAATTATTTTTTAATATCATACATTGTGCCCCCATTTGTTGTCATCATACTACCTAGATATATAAATTCTTCCACTCTTTCTATTTCTTTACTATCTAGCATTGTCTTGTTTTGATTTCGGTAGTTGAGCCTCATCTCCTTTGTTTGTTTTTGAGGCATTTATCTTTATTCCAACTCTCTTTGCCTCACCCTTTAAATCATTTAGTTTTATTTCTATGTCTTTAAAACTTTGGGCCAGTAGACACAGATCATCCGCAAAATCGAGTTCTTCCAGTCTCGAATTGATTTTCCATTGAAAGCCTCGTCCTCTATTTGTCGCTTTCTTCAGCACACTATCAAGCACTATCAATAATCAAAAGATTATTGGTGACAGCAAGCACCCTTGCTTCACTCCATTCTTAATCTCTATAGGCTCCGACAGTTTTCCCTGGTGCTCAACTTGGCAGGTATATTCTTCGTACATGGCCCGAACTAAGTTTATGATTTTTGATGGAATATCATATTCTTTCATGGCATTCCAAATTGTATTCCTCTTAACAGAATCGAATGCCTTCTCAAAATATATGAAGAGCAAGTACAGGGCCTCTTGGTATTGTATAAATTGTTCAATGATGTTCCTAAAGGTGCTGATCTGGTCAATAGTTGACCTATTTTTGCGAAAACCAGCTTGTTCACGTCTAAGTTTTTTGTCGATGTAATTACTTATTCTACTCAGAATTATCCTGGATAGGATTTTACTACAAGTTGAGAGTAAAGTTATTCCTCTCCAATTGTTACAGTTGGAGAGGTCTCCCTTTCTGGGGAGTTTTATTAGTACTCCTTTCTTCCCGTCATCGGGGAGAGTTGTTGAATTCCATATCTTCTCCAACAGAGGATGTATTATATCAGCTGTTAGCAGTGGGTCGCATTTATAGACCTCTACTGGAAGATTATCACATCCTGGTGCTTTTCCATTTTTTGCTTTTTTTGATTGCTGTACAATCTCCAATTTTGTAGGTGGAGTTATAGATATTTCTGTTTCTTGCTCCTGTTCTTCATTTTCCTCTATCTCTATATGTTGTTGACTTTCTTGGTCCGTCTCATCTTCATTTTCTTACGCCATTACATTAAGCACCTCCTGGAAATGTTGCTGCCACCTCTCTAGTTGCTCACTTTCCAACGTCAGTCATCTTCCTTTTTTATCTTTGCCTGGTTTGGTTTGTGGTTTATATTTTCCAGCCAGCTTCCTTGTTATATTGTACAGCTCTTTTATATTTCCACTGTTCGCTTTTTGTGCCTATTCTGCCAGCTTTTCTGCATACCTTCTGTTATCTTGTCTCAGTTTTGACGTAGAACTACGTCTATCATGGGTGCAGCCGAGGAAAAATTCAGACGCGATTTTTCGCTCAAAAAATGATGTACATATCTCAGTCTATATCTTTCTATCGCTATATCCTACAACTATAGTCATTATCTCGTTGGAAAGAGTAAGGTTGAGTCTTGAATAATAAGCAAAAATTTCACCAAATGGGTCAAAAGTCACAGCAAGTTAAAGTTAAGTGAATTTTATGCTCGCCGTCGTAATAACGGAGTGGCGCTGCTGCAGCATATACGTTAGAGCACTGTATTAGGATTGAGGTTAGTGCTCTAATATACGTGTGCGGCGTGTATTGGAACCAGGCTAATTGGAACTAATTGGAGCTAACCATGGCCTACGAGAAAAGGCCTGTGCATTAGGTATAAAAACATGGAAACACGAGCGTTTTAAGATAATATCCTGAAATCCTGTCATCTGCCGGCGAAATCAGTACATCATCATTTATATAAAATCATCGACGGTGGCGTGACCACCGAGAGAGAAGGCCTCCGCAATGAAACTGAATACATTGTTGCATCACATAGATAGTGCATTGTTATTCGTATTTCTACCAATAATAAGCCCTGAATTTGCACTATCTATGATGATGTAACAATGTATTCAGTTTCATTGCGGAGGCCTTCTCTATCGGTGGTCACGACGGTGGACGTTGTCACAACAAAGAAAAAATCTAACAATGAGTTATCTAACAATGGGTTATTTCCCGATTATACAAACGGGTGGGTTCGCTACTAGTTTTCTATTAAAAATATGTTGTAAAATAATAAAATATATATTATTTTAAGCAGATTAATTATTTTAAGAAATGAACTTTGAAGTTTTGTTAATTTCTTGAAACAAAACAATAAATCAGACTAAAATAATATATGTTTTCAAACATGTTGGTCTTAGTTATGTGTAAAAATATAAATATGTGGGTCTTTAAAACAACAGTGATTTTACGACATAAAGTCGACGCGTTTCAGCCGTGGCTTTCTTCAGGACTGATTCAGATACAAGAGTTTGAATTAAAAGCATTCATGAACAATACTCTTCGATCTAAGACAGCAAATGGGCAACGTAAAGCGAGTGTTGTGGCAATTTATAGAAATTTAAATAGTGTAGCAGACTGTAAACCTGTCGAGCATCTCATAAATGTAAGACGGAGAATGATTGACTATGGAGTTGGCGATTTATGTTTAGTGGGCGTTACCTTAAATGGTTTTTCAAAATTTATATTGGGCTCGATATATGTGCATCCAAATACTTCACGTTTAGATTTAAAAATGTTCTTTTTTCTGGATTAAAGAAATACACCGACAGCTGCAAGCAAATAGATGAAGAGTTTGAGGCGGATATGCCTATGACATTGATGGGCGATTTTACAACCTATGACAATAAAGTTCGGTGAATGATGGCATATTGAGAGTGGATTGCTCGCTTACATGAAACAGCAGTTACTATCCTTCAAAGTAATCCCCGTCGATGGTAATGCACTTCTGGGAACGCCTATACTAGTCCTGGAAACTCCTGGCGTAGTCGTTTTTAGGGATAGCCTTCAGTTGAGTCGTAACATTACATTGGATATCTGGCCACTTCGGGGGGCGTCTTCTACGGTGTTCCGGCCTCCTCGGAACCGTTTAAACCACTCATAAACACACTTCAAAGTAATAGCACTTTCTTTGTAAACTGTTGTCATCATTTCATGAGTCTCTTTCGTTCGCTGATCCATTTTGGGTTTCGACCGCGCGTACTACGCCTTCTCTCTTCAATGTCCTGTTTAAACACAATAAACACACTCGCAGCGCTGATTCTCTCAAATTTGTTTAAACATGTCTCGACCTGTCTGGGGCAGGATACGACGATGGTGCACTCTTACGACCTTTAGCAATTTGACGTCATTCACCGAACTTTATTGCCACAGGTTGTAATATGGATGCCAAACGAAACGAAGGAGCATTTGAATTTATGAAACATCATTTCAATTTAGACATAGTCCCGACTAACTATCCAAGTACATTGGGAAATACTTACATTGATCTGTCTTAACTCCGAAACTTTTGTCATCTGTTTGTTACTTTTCATATCACACACCCATTCTTCACAAAATTGTAATGTAATTGAATATAGTAACTTTTTTTTAATTTGTTCTTTTTTTCGCCAAAAAATACACACAAACGGTAACCAATAATAACATACAGTAAGTAGTAGTTCTACGCCTTAAAAACCCGCGGCTTTGGCAGTCACCAGAGCCTCCGTCAATTTTTTTTTCTTTGTAAACCTGTTTATCACTTCATATACCCTTTTAACCTCAAACTTCTGCCCTCTTGTTTTACAGGCATTTACTTTTCTTTTTTGTGTTCTCCTTTCTATCATAGCCCACGAGCTATGTGATAGCCACTCTTTTCTTTTTGTTTCCTTATAACCTAATATCTTCTCACTTGTTTCCTGGCATACCTCTTTGATTTGGTTCCATTCTGCATTCACAGTCTTCGGTTCTTGTTGTTTTTCATTTCCTTCTCTTCCTAGAGCATCAAATCTATTTCTCAGCTCCATTGTGAAGTGCCTTCGTTTCTCATCGTTTTTCAGTTTAATAATGTCATATCTCTTCTTTTTACTATTCTCCCTCTTCTGCTGTATTGCCATAATCTTAAGCTTCAAGATTGCTATGATGAGGTGGTGATCGCTTTCTGCATCTGCTCCCCTTTTTATTTCTCACATCAAAAAGTGATGATCTCCATTTTCTGCTAATGGCCACATGGTCTGTCTGGTTCTCCGTATTCTGGTCTGGTGATACTCGTGTTATGGCAGTTATTGTGTGGGAATAGGGAACCACCAATCACCAATTCTGATTCTTCACATGCATCAATGAAGCGTTCTCCATTATTATTAATGGTTCCAATCCTATGTCTTCCCATCACTTGTTTCCTTCCCCGGTTGTCGCTGCCAATCTTTACATTCAGATCTCCATGAGTATTTTTATATCTCTTCTTGTACACCTTGTATAACTTCCATAAGCTGTTCGTAAAAACAGTCTTTCTCCTCCTCCTGCGCTACTTCAGTTGGTGCGTAGCACTGTATCATGGTTGCAGGTCTTAGTCTTGATTTAAATCTTGCCAAGATGATTCGATCAGATATAGGGTTCCATGCCATCAGTCCTTATCTTGCCATCTTCGTCATCACTATTCCCATCCCACTAGTATGTGGTTCATCTTCTTTTCTTCCAGAACATATCAATAATCTTGCTCCTTCCAACCTTGTCTCTCCAAATCCATTCGTGGCTCAGTGTGTTGCGTGATCGCCTCTGATGCCCGAGTACGCGGGTTCGATCCCGGCCGAGGACGACGAGGATTTTTCAGGGGGAAATCCTGAGATCACGCACTTCCTTCGGAAGGGAAGTAAAGCCGTTGGTCCCGTGTAGCCGTTTGCCGGCTGCACGTTAAAGAACCCTTGCGAGGCAAAATTTGCGGCCCCTATAACGCCGTCCTGAAATGACCATAGCAGTTGAAAAGGACGTTAATACCAAACAAACCAAACCAAATCCATTCCATCGCGACTCACTGACCCCCAAAATCTCTCAACATCGTAACACGTGGTGGTTAGTACTTGCATGTGAGCACTGCTACGATTTTGAATGCGTAACTCGGAAACTACTCGTTGGAATACGATCAAATTTTAACGGTATACACAGTTTTATGTAGCCTATTATTCCTCCAAAATTCATTATTCTAGGCGTTGCAGAACCTGAGTTATTAGCTTGTTGATTTTGATGGAGGCATTTTTATTTCTGTTCAGATCTCAGTTAGCGTTCAAATACGGACCCACGTTGTATTAAAAGAAAATTTTCATTCTGATCACCTCTGTCATTGCTTACAGTTATACACACTTTTTCAGCCCCTCCGTGGGCACTACCTTGATGTGGTGGAGGGGCTTGAGTGCCTCAGAGACGCTAATACCCCGTTTCCACGGACTGAGAATTCTCGATTCGGGAAACTTCATTCGTCAGACTATTTCGCGGATCTAGTTTCGGGCTTCCCCTCTTGTTCCACGAACCGAGCTTCTAACTCGTTTGACCAATTGCATTGTGGGATTATTCGTAGTGCAGTACGCATTGCATTTTGGGATTGTCAACAAATATGGATGCCTAACAAAGACGTAGATTTGTTTTAGTGACTCTACTAATGCGGATAAAGCATCTACTGCATATTAATCAACAAATTAGCCAATGCAAAACATTGATGCTTTATTTTCAGCATCATAATTTATCAATTGTGTGTCGGCAATTGCAAAACCAATCGCTGCTAAGTCAATTGTTTTCTTTATTGGTTAGACAAAATCAAAGAAAAAAATAAAAGTTGTGGATTAGACGGAAATCCTCACATTGTTGGGTCAATATTGTGCGGTCAATACAAGGAAGATTTTAGGTTTGGTGTTAAAAGTTACATTGAAGCATATTGCAGTTTTTACAAATTGGTTTCATACAATTTTAGATTTATTTCGTATATTTTTAAGTAGATTTAATATATTTTTAAATAAATGCGTGTTTTAGTTCAGTGTAAATGGTATTTAATTTCTAAATATAAAATCTATTATATTAAAAAAATTTTTTTTATTGAAACCTTAATTTAGTAAATTTATCGTAAGTTTATTTTTTATTATCTTAATTCAATTACAGAATACAAAACTGGAACCAAAATAACACAAACGTATAAAGGATAATTTTTTTTTTAATTTAGTAAATAATCTCCATTTACACTGAACTAAAACACGCATTATATTTATTTAAATCGTATTAAATATATTTAGAAATGTATGAAATTCATGTATTTTTATAGTATTTATTTAATAAAGTTAGTATAAAAAACTATATCGGAAAAAAATGGGGGGGGGGGGGGGGGCAAAAAGGCTGAAGTCCGTGAGGAAGCCAATCTCCCACCCCTAGAAAACTTCATTTACACACATTATATTTATTTGAAAGAGTATTAAATTCATTTAAAAGCGTATTAAATCTATTTAAAAATGTATAAAACCAATTTGTAAAAACTGTAAATTCATACTCTTATATTTATTTTATGTCTGTAATATCGGGTTTCCGTGTTTGTTTCTATTTTTTAGAATAAGTAAAGACACTTTGCTGCCTTGTGTGAAAAGGTGAAAGATAAATTTGACAAAGAGGACACAAATATGTGCCGCTGCACCACTTCAAAAAAAACAGTTGCTATGTGCATTTATGCACTATCCTCATCAGCAGAGCTACGAACCATCGCTCATCGTTTTGGTGTTGAAAAAGCACTTTAAATAAAGCTCTTCACGAATTTTGTGAAATCATCGTTAGTGATGTAATGCCAAAATTTGTTAAGTTTCCTGTAACTGAAGAAGAAATGCTTGAAATTACCCGTAGATTTCTAGATGACTGGCAATTTCCACACGTTTATGGAGCAGTAGACGGTTGCCACATCGAAGTTTGCTCACCAAAGGAGCATGCAGCAGATTACTTCTGTTAGAAGCAATTCTACAGTGTAGTTTTGCTCGCTGTCTGCGACTACGCATATCGTTTTATTTTTTTTAAATGGGGCTCTCCTGGGCATAATAATGACGCTAATGTATTCCATCGTTCAAGTCTGCCAAAATTAATGCAGGGGATCAGTAGTAACCAGAGGTACAGAACAATATTAAATGGTTTAGAACTAGAACCAATTATTTTAGGTGATTCAACATTCCCCCTTCAAAGTATTCTAATGAAACCTTACCCTGATGGACTTGGTTTTACTGAAGAGCAAAAATATTTCAATTACAGATTTTCTAGAGCAAGAAGAGTCTTTGAAAATGCCTTTGGCCGTCTCAAAGCTCGCTTTCGCTGCCTAGCAAAACCTTTAGAATACGAAATAGAAAATGTGCCTCATTTATTGTGCAAACTTGCTGCACGCTACATAATTGGTTTGAAATCACATGTGACCACTGTAAACCGGACTGGATAGAATCAAGTGATAATATAACAGAAGAACGAGTTTGTATTATTGGAGAATATCACGGTACAGGACAACAAATAAGAGAACACTTGAAGCTTTATTTTGCAAGTGATGGTTATTTATAAACAAACAAGTCGAAAAATGGTTTTAACAAACTTAGGTGAGGGGCATTAGAGTTATCCACGCCGATCGGGAGATTAGGATTTTCCCTTGCTAAAAAATGAGAGATAAGGGTATTCCCTTCACTGCCATTTTTTTAGCATGGTTAAATACCTACAGCTCCCATACGAAGTGGAGAATTCTCATGCCCCTGACTTTAAATAAGAACATAAACCATAAAACCGCCAAAAAAAAAAAAGATTTTTCTTCTGGAGTCACGGTTTTACATTTCGAAGACACTGCCCTCATCCACACGCTGATGAAGAGTACCGTGCCTTCGAAAAGTACTAGGGGAAATCAGTCAGTAAATAAGTAAGCACATCACAAATGGTGAATTAATATACAGGGTGATTTACATCGAATGTAAAATACTTAAAGGGGGTATTATAGAGGTTAAGATAAACACAAAACGTCCTATGAACATGGGTTCAAATATGAACGATAACTGAGATATGAACAGAAATAAAAATGCCGCCACCAAGATCAACAAGTTAATAACTCAGATTCTGTAAAGCCTAGATTAATGAAATTTGGAGGAATAACAGAGTACATAAGACTGTGTATACCTTTAAAATTTGATCTAATTCTAACAAGAAGTTTCCAAGTTACTCATTCAATATCATAATACGTGTTCACTGTGAGTTATCTGAAGCCACGTATGTACGAAAGGCATCAGTAAGGAAGTCACAAATGGTGAATTACGCATCCAGAAAGTAAGTTTCCCGATGTTTTCCCCTTTAAAGTAAACGTAATTCCCGCATCAATCATATGCTAGCCGGACAGGTTCAGCCTCGTGCCAGTAGCGTGGTAGCAATGGTCCGAAATGGAAGCTGTTATTTCTTCTCCCGCCGCCTGCGAGGTTCGGTCGGTGATAAAGTTCTTGAATGCACAAAGCATTGCGCCAATTGAAATTCATCGTCAGCTCTGTCAGGTCTATCGGCCGAACATCATGAGTAAGCAGATGGTGCGTCGCTGGTGTAGGCAGTTTTCCGAAGGTCGTCAAAGTGTCCATGATGAAGAGCGCAGTGGGCGACCATCCCTCATCAATGATGATCTTGTTGAGCTTGTGCGGCAGCGCGTGATGGAGAACCAGCGATTTTCACGTTTTCTTGCACCTCAAGAAATTCCTGTCCTCCGGTGAGCGTTTTGGCAACGACGAAGAGCTGAAGACGTCTGTCACACGCTGGTTCTATTCACAGGCGGCAGAGTTCTACGATAGGGGGATACAAAAGTTGATCCCACGATACGACAAGTGTCTCAATTCTGGTGGTGGCTATGTTGAAAAATAGCTGAAACATTGCTGTACTTGTTGCCAATAAATATGTTCCTGTAAGTGTAAGTTTTTTTTTTTAAATAGGGAAACTTACTTTCTGGATGCGCCTCGTAAAATATACTAAGTGGATAGTGATATGAAACACAAGTAGATCTGAGGTTATCTTCTTATTTCTAAACATAATCCCCGGTGATGTTAATGCTTTGGTCCACTAATGTTCTAATTCTTCCATACTTTCTCAATAGAAAACTGGGATTGAGAAGTGCAAAACTTGCTCAGCCAGCAAGCACCAGTTCTCTATTGAGAAAGTATGGAAGGATTAGAACAGTGGACTAAAACATTACTAACACCGGGGATTATGTTTATAAATAAGAAGAAGATAACTTCAAATCTACTTGTGTTTCATATTACTATCCCACTTAGTATATTTTAATTCGCCATTTGTGACTTCCTTACTGACTGCCTTTCGGACATACGTGGCTTCAGATTAAAAATTTTACTAGTGGAATTATGGTTTCTGTTCTTATTTAGTTTGTATCTATAAATTATTTTTCAATTAATATTTTTAATAATTGAACTATTTCGGCGTTTGTCTTATTGCTCTCTACCTGGAGCTCCGTCTGCCTCTCCATGAGGGCTAACATGCGCTGGCTGTTCGCCGCCTGTTCTTCAGCCAAGGTTTTATTAGTTTGTGCAATTTCATCAACCTTTGTAAGGATGTTGTTGATGGTGAATTCCTTCGTGATTTTGCGACGTTTTCCAGTTGGAGGGGGAAAACGATTTTTCGACGTTTTACTGCTGCTGCTGGAAGCCGTTGAAATTGAGGGGGAAAGCATTGCTGGGTCACTTGCTTCCAGCATAAACGACACATCGAGGACAAGTTGTCCGTCTTCGTTTAGTTGTGTGCCAGTGCATAACACATCCTGTCAAAGAAATAATTCATGTCATTTCATATAATAAAAGTTGAGCTTTGTAAATTTTTTGTTATTGAAAATCAATAAATATTATTCATTTTCTTACCTGGGTTATCAGACTGACACTTTCGTGCAGAAGACTGTTGTCCTCTGCTGGCAAGCACCCCAAAATTTCATTCATTTGAAAGTAGTGCTTCCTTCTGGATGGGCTCGCACCACTACTCATTTTTTTTTCTTTTCCGCATATTTGATTAGGATATGTAGATGAAAATTAAAAATAAATATAGAAATTAACAAACTGAAGATCACACTTCAAAAATATAATAATTTTTATATTTTTATACAGTAGTCGCCGCTTATTGTAATCACTTTGGTCCCAAGTCTATTTGATTACAATAACCGAGTGTTTACAATAACCGACGATATAAAAAATGTGGTTTTATTGCACTGTATAAATATCGCTTTGAAGAAGAGTTAAAAATAGAACAAATAAGTACGTACATACCCTTACAGTATAGGAATTAAAGAAAATAGTCCATTGTCAGTTGCCTGCTTTTGCTCCTAAGGAGATCGTTAATACGGCTCTCATAATCATAAATGCCATTTAAAGTCTTGCGAGAAATGATGAACTCCTTGTCGCAAAACATGGAGCGCTTTTCGCATTTCGCTACATGTTGGTGGATTAGAATATTTTTCCTGATTCTCTTCCATTTCGTCCTGCTCAGCAATTTCAGACTCTGTGGATATGACAAATTCATAGACCTGGTCCTCAGTTAACTTGGAAGCAATGTTTATGTTGTCATCAATTGACATCTATTCCTTAAAATCATTTGCTGTCATGTCCTCTGGTTCTGGAAAGTCGATAACAGCATCATCTTCATCGCTCAAGGTTGCAAACCCGCAATGCTTAAAACAATTTTTAATTGTTTCACTGGAAACCTGTTGCCAAGACAAGGCCAATAAAAGTACTGCATCCAGTAGTGTGTTTTTTTGGCCAATTCATTAGCCCTTAAGTTTTCCATACTTTCCAAGATTCTCGACCGCATTTCACGACGATAATAAGCTTTTAACACTGATATTTCCCTGGTCGCATGGCTGTATCAGTGAAGTCGTGTTTGCAGGAAGGAACACAACTTCGATGTGTTTTAAGGCCGCAGTTACAACATGTGCAGTGCAATAGTCAATCAGCAAAAGGATTTTGAGCTTCAGTTTATTATCCCAATTTCGTAGCAGTCATTAAAAATCAATGACGTCATCCACGCATTGGCGTTTGCGTAGTAATCGACGGTTAAATTTTTCACTCCTAAAAGAAAAGGAATTTTTAATAAAAAAAACTATAATATTCTGAAAGGGACTAATAGATTGCATAACATTCATATTCTAGTGTGCTAGCGAAGCTTACCTTAAAAATCTTGGATTTTTGCTTTCTCCAATAACCAACAACCCATCTTTTTTGCGAGCCATGTTCATACAGCACAAGACTGTAACGCGTTCCTTAGATGTCTTGCGTCATCTGATTTGAACAAATATGTGTGTTCAGGCAGTGCACGAAAAAAAGTCCGGTCTCATCCGCATTGTAGACATTTTCTGGAGGATACTCTGATGCAATTTTCGAGCATTCGTTTCTTATCCAGTTCTCTGCAGCGGCGGAATTAGCATCTTTTTGTTCACCGAACGTACGTTTGTAAACAATGTTCTGTCGATTTTTCCATCGATGAAACCATCCATCCGTTGCAACAAAATTTTTTTTACCCATTTTTCGAGCAAGCTCTTCGGCTTTTGTTTCATCAAGGGTCCGTCTACACGGGCATCTCTATCACTAACGTTTGTAAACCATAACGCTAACGCAGACTTTACCTCATCATCCTTTCCACTTCGATTTCTCAAACAGTTAACATTTGCGTTTTCAGCTAACGATTTTTCAATGACACTACGCTTTTTCAAAATCTTACAGAGGAGAGATTGGGAAACTTTCAGTTGAACTGCTGCAGTTCGTTGACTCATTTTTGGAAGTTGATCGTATCGATCTAATATGGCCGCCTTTTTCTTCAGAGATAGATCGTTTCGTCTTCTGTTTTTTCCATTGTCGCTTTTCTGAAATGAAACCAGTGGCTACCAGTGATTACGGAGTAACACCTTACTAGAGAGCTAGTGCTTAAGAGTACAGCTCTTTAAATAGTGTACTGTAGAACCAGTGATTACCTGTTGTATTCTATGATTGGCTCCAAATTAAAGAATGTAAAACAAAGACCCCACAGCCTCTGCCATTGCCCATGCGCCGAAGCCTCACTTTGGAAAAAATTTGATGACAATAACCGAAGTTTTGATTACAATAAGCGGCTGATTTTCAATGTACTTGTATATAACCATTCCATTCCTGGAAAAAATGATGACTGATTACATTAACCGTGATTACAATAAGCGGCGACCCTTTTCCCTTTTTCCTTCCCTTTTCAAAACCTAATTTGTATGTGGAAATATTTGACAGAGTATGGTCTACTTAATTAAAATATTCAGAAATAGCAGTTTTTATCTACTAAATAATTTTACTTGGTAAGCGAAAATTTGATCAGTGTTTCCACCTGGATGATGGAAAAAATACCGGACGTGCTCAAAAAAATATATATACACATATATGAGGATACTATGTGTTTTAATATTGTATGGATATTATTACATAAACTGCTTTATTAATTTATGAACGGGGCTGGCGCGCAGTTTGCACGGCAGTTATTTGTTTTCAAAATAATAATGCCAAAATTCACAATGTTTCTCGTGGACATTCATGGGCAAACAAGGAGTCAGACCCGTATAGGTGGCAACACTGAATTCAAATGATTACATTTTTATAATAATGCTTGGAGGTAACCATGCATGGATTTATAATATATAACAATAATAATAAATAATCACAAAATAAATGATATTATACACACCTGTAATGTTTTGTCAGATTGTCGACTTTGATTTTGACTTCTTGCCAAGTCCGAATTACCCCATGCTCCTCTTCCAATGTATCTCGTATTTGTTAGAAAACGTGCCGATTACGGTTCGCGCGTCTCAAATCTTCAATTTTCTCCCCCCATAAAATAATTAATGCAATTGTATCATTCTCTCCCCATTCGACCGCGCTCTTTCGCTTTCTACTTTCCGCCATTTTGAAAATTAAGTGCGAGCCTGCGATACGAAACTGGTTTCGTCGATGGAACGAGTTTACGAAACGAGTTTCAAACGCGGTTGGTGAAACGAGTCTCGGTTCCACGTGATTACGGATCTAGTTTCGCGAACCGAACCAAGAAAAACTCGGTTCGTGGAAACGTGGCTTAAGGGCTAAGCTGGATTGGATCACCCATGCCAGACAGGCCTTAACAGAGAGGCCAGACTAAGAGTGTCCGGTCGGTTATGGACCCTCCCAAAGGGACCGGTGCTCGCAATGGAGGCATGTTTTTGACATGGCCTCCATTACGACCAGTACGTCTACCTGCGTGTTTGCCGTGCGCAGCGACCCTACTTCTGGGGAAAGGGGGATCCTGGTGGTTGAGGGAAGGCTTTCCGGAACAACACACCACTTTGGTTCCTGCTTCTCGGAGAGATGGGCGGTCTGCATGTGCCCGTCCAGAACAATCGGCTGGTCGTCGCTCCTTGGAAATTCGGCCATAGGGTTAGGCGCTACCTATATCCCCCTCGTATCTCTGGTGCCAATGTGCATCCCCTTGGGGAGATGAAAGATAATTGAATTATAAGAAAGGTGTTTTCACGTGCCATGACCTGGAAGGAATGGGGGGGGGGGGGGGATGAGGAAATCGTTGCCGAATTGGATGATCAATCTGTTGTTGACATTCGCCGGATTCGCCAGGGTCTCTTAATCTAACTGGTCGTTCAACTCTGAAAATTCCTAGCTAATGACAGCTGCCTCCACAAGGGCGGCGCTGCAATAAGAGTAACTGCTGTGTTGGGCCCTCTCGCCATTCTTTACAGTGTAAAAAGCATCGTTTTTATCATTGTTTGCACAACGAACGAAAGAAATTATTCATCAGCGTCCTTTATAATTCATTAAGAAACAAACTACATCATTCAGTGAACCACTTTTATTTAAATTTATTTAATAAAGTTAAAATATATTTTTTAGTTAAATTTTTGATTGATGTTAACAAATAAATTATTTATTTATTTACACTATTTAAATTATATAATTTTTTTATGTTGAGGTTAATAAATGAAATTGTTTGCAATTATTTATTTATTTATTTACTTATTTATTTATTTGAAATTTCATAAGTAACACCAATAAAAGCTTATAACAGTAATAGCTTACAAAAGAGCCAATAACAGCTTTTAAAAATTATATAAATCAAAGAATATATATAATAATATTAAATATTAACCAGGAAAATGATCTTAAGATTAGTGTAACATTTCAATAATATTTTTTACATGATGATTATAATTTATAAAATATGAATCAATTAGAATCAATAAAAATTGTAAAGAATATAGTAATAAAAAGAATCAATATTATAAAATAAAACAAGGAAAACATTATAAAATGAATGAAATATTTTCAATAACAATTTGTTTATAATGGCTCTAACTCGTAACATTTAAATCAGTTATATCAGACATGATGTTACAAAATTTAAACAATAACTTCAGGCACCTCAGCTATATGCATGAAATATAGATGATTTGCAATAAAATTCAGATTTTTTGATGAAAAATCCACCAACCGGTTTCGCCATCTGTTCTCTGCTTGTATCAAGGTGATGGAATGAATAGCCGCGATGGAATGAATTTCAAACATTTTTAATATTTTGAAATTGAATGATATAATGTGATTGGTTTACAATAAGCAGTGAGATACTGATTAATCAGAAGCTAAAAGTTAACAATAGGAAGCTGTGAACATAATATATGATTAAATAGTAATGATGATACTCGTATATATAAAAGACAAGTTAATAATTTTAATTTGAATATTTTGATAGATAAAATATAAATATAAAATTAGAAAATATAAATTTTTGGAATAAAGAAATACGAAATTAAGCAAGTAATAAGTTTTAGAAAAGTTAGCTATTGCAGACATGCAGTTTTAGTTAACGGTTTTGTTTTTACTACTGACTCTCCTTGAGAATTAATCAGCCGTGTAAAAAAATGAAGTCTGCAACAGATGAAAGAATGTACAATTTTGGAAGTTAAATTAACTCGGTGCCTGAAGATGTTGCATCCCAGCTGGTGATTAACAAAATCATCAGATGACAAGATTTTGTTACAAATTTTACTGTAACAATCTTCAGTGACTTCCTGCAATTCTTCACATACGTAGCTTTCAACAAATTTAAGAAGGTGGATCAGTTTTTGGGATGGGAATAATAGACCTCCTAATGTCCGTATTTCAATTAGAGCATTTTCTGGCAAATGCAAATTTGACTGTGAAAGCAATGTTTCAGTGCATGCCTCACAAGAATCTTTAACTGACCGCATAACAAATCCGGCAAGATACACCAAAATGCATGTTTTGACATCTGCTGTGCAATAGTCACGATCCCAGGGAATGATAGAATCATGTACATTTGATGCAACATATTCTGGATTCTGGAATATTTGTTCAACTTGATCCTTTAGTTTGGCCAGAAGTGTTTTCCTGCACGCTTTCTTCTGGCAAAGTCTTTCATTATTTGAAGGAGTTTAACTGTGTCAAATTCAACACTTGCTCTCTTGGGCGACTTGATCAGTGCATTGACAGACAATATTCGGTATAGATACATGAATTGCAGAGTAGTTGGATGGGTGTCTCCACCACTGCTCTGTCTGATAATGCCAAAGAAACGCTAAAAAAAACAACCTTTAATGAGCTAATTTGTCATTTACTGAAATTAATCAATGTCAACTTACCTCTAAAGGATCTTGATTGAAACCAGCAGTCAAAACATAATGATACTGCATCTCCAGTAATGATTTCACAAGACTCTTCACACTGTGCAAAGTGAGACGTAAGCTCTCACTAGTTAATAGACTTAAAAAGAATTTCTGTTCCTGTTTTGGTAAAGTGTTTATAAAGTCTTCCCAAGAATCCAGCCAAGTTACA
>JAHWFO010077215.1:76624-117483 GCA_023313115.1 Rhysida immarginata | reverse complement strand
TTATCCCTAATGCACGTCATTCAAGTGAAATGGTCAGAAATTGACTGAATATTCATTTAAAGACAATTTCGAGGGTGAATTTTTCCCATCTTTTATTAATTTTCCGAATTCATAGGATGAGTAAATTCAGTTTAAAGTTATTATTCTCAAAGGTTTTCAACAACAGGATATCTCTAAAACAAATTAGTCTTTTATATGAGAAAAAAACCAGGTTTCCTATGAAGCTATTTTAAAACTGATGACGCTATAGTCTGTCCAATGAAAAAAAAAACAGAGTGGCTGTTAATTTCATAATTTCATTTGTTAGACATTTTGGCAATAAAAATTAAATAACACTGAAATTGGGAATTTAACTGGACAAGTCCAGTTTTTTCTTTTGTTGGGCAGAATATAGACCTGTACTCTTTCTCACTCTAACTTGACAATGAGAACGCTCCGATTCTACACAGTCAAGTGAAAGTAAGAGTATAGTTATAATAATAAATCCTTTCCTCCAGCCTTAATATTGAGCAAAGCATGTATCACGATCCTGGAAGAGTGATTCTGAATCTAGCATATGATAGGCAGGTTCGAGTTTGAATTTGTAGTGAAAAGGCTTATTTGAACTAAGTACGTGTAAATATAAATTACTTATTTTTGCTTTCCCATTGTGCTTTTGCATGCCTCAGCCAATCTTGGACAGTTTTTTCGTAAAAGCTTTCAGACAGGTGCTTGGTTGTTGGGTTTTTTTCAATGACCTATGTAACAGGCAAAAACTTTATTTCAATTTGAAAAATTAAAAAATTATGATATTCCGACTAAAATGTAAAATAAAACGGCTTTAAATTAAGGTTAGTCTCACTTATAACCGAGGGTGGTTTATAAGGGCACCTAGTGCCTCGTTTTGAGCTTCAATGACTTCAATCCAAGCCTGCTTAGCTAAGATATGATAGCTGAAGCGATTAGGTTGTGTAAAACTAGTTATGTATAAAAAAACAAAGGAAATGCAATAAAATACTTGCCGAACATTGCATGGGAAATCGCCATGTTTATCATTCTTCCTCTTTCCTTTGCCACCTTTCCAGATGAACTCCTTGGAAATGTCATCGGTGAGCGACCTCTGAGACATTCTCCTAACTGAATCCTTGATGCCGTTCCCCCCCCAATATGAATAAAGAATTTTTCCTATAATAATAGTCAATAGTTTATTTCTGATCTGTCTGGTAACAAAATAGCATGCATTATTAATTTCTTTCCTATAGTATAATTTTAACTTACAAGTTTCTGTTGCATCTTGGCAAATCTCTTCTGGCTGTAGAAGTTGTTCAATAGATGTTGAGGGAAATTTCTTAAACATTGCTACTTCACCAGAAATATCCCCAACGTCTTCAGGATGATTATCCAATCGCTGGATAATTGTATCTAGTGCCTTTTCTTGTATATTTTGTACAGTTTTTATGCTGTGAAGCTGGCCTAGAATTTGGCGTAGCAAATCTGAAACAACGTGAATTTCATGTTTGGAATTGCATAACCATAAAAATGAAAGTTTTTGGATAATTTTCTTTTCAAGACATTTAATTTCAGTCAACTTTGTCAATAACTTGACAATTTTCAATTTATTATTAAATATCATTATCCCATATATCATTCAATGACCCAACTATTATTCCGGAGGAAAGTACAAAGAAAAAAATTACATGTTTTCACATACCAGCAATGACAGAATTGTTGCCATCATTCATTGCAGTTGTCTTTGGAGATGAGCTGGATTGCTGAGGTTTGAAAGTTTACTGCCAATGCTTGAACTGTTGCTGCTACTTCCTTGAGTAGATGAACCTGATCTGGCTACAGGTGTAAAGTTCATCTCCTTTCTTAAATATTTTTCTGATGGGGACAACGTTGTCTTGTGCATTACATTGCCGTCAACTGGCATTTTCGCTGTTAATTTCATGAAATCATCACTGCTTCTGGACTCATAATCTTCAGCACTTGTATCATCATACTTGCTAGAAGAGGGTTGTCAACATCTTTTTCTTTTTACTTTACCCACATCCTCTAGATCTGTCGTTTCCAAGTTTGATGTATCCTCAGCTTTTATAGAGGCCTTCCATGCCTCTTGGTATTTTGCTAGAAAGAGAAAACATGGTATCCGACAAACATGTGGCAACTGGAAATAGTGAAGGCTTGAAAAGAAATAATAAAATCTTGTAAACATTCCAAGGAGGAGCTTTAGCAGGGAAGCAGAAATGCACTTATACATTTATTAAAAAGAAATTACCCCCCCCCCCCGAGTAGGGTAAGGCAAATAGCAGACCCTGCAGTCATCTATTTTATCCTTTTATCTGCACTTTTTACCTCTCCCCAAGTTTTTTAATCAAATAATTAATTTTTTCGAACGTAATATTTAGAAAATGTAAAAGAGCTCGTATTTTCTTTCCTTTCTCATCATTTCGGAACGTAAAATATATCACATGCTATATGCTGCCATAGTTCTAAGGACCAAGTGACTGCCACCACCGCAAATCCGACCCCAATGGAACAACTGGGCTAAACTTCATAGTAATGTAGATCTTGCATAGAGGAATCTGGATACGGAATTTCACGCCTTTACGGAATATGTTGTCTTCTCTGAATCCCACCCCCGTAATTCCGACCCCAGTTTACCAATCAAAACCAATCTAAAATCTAAATAGTGCAGATGGACATGCCCATAGGAAGCTACATTCCGAATTTCAACCTTCTACCTCAAAAACTGTAGAAATTATGAAGGGGACGGACTGGCATTATTAAACCAATAAGTAGCTCCATTCTTTCGCTACTTAATCATATAGATTACTAAAAGCGAACTCGCCCGATTGTATAATCAGGTAATAACCAGTGTTGCCATTTGGCATTTTTTTTAAAGTGCTTTTTCATGTTTTCATTGTTTTCTGCATTGTTTAATTTTTATTAATAATGTCCAACAAAGGACAAGCGCATGAAAAAAAATGCCAAATTGGCAACGCTGTTAATAACCTATTGTTAGATTTTTTCTTTGTTGTGACATAGTCCACCGTCGCTGATTTTCAGCGTTGCCAACCGTGTAATAATTGTAACAATATCCAACAATAAATATTTTCATCTAAAAACCGGTAAGTTGGCATTTCTGCTGATTTTATATATATGATGAGCACTTGAGCAATCGTGCGTCGACAAAGCGATTTCACGTGCGTGCGCCGATGTCAATAATGCTTAAAAGATGAACAGAAAGTAACAATGTATTCCTTCTTGATAAATCGATTGTTATATGACATGCTGTTATCTTGATATTCTTTACACTCACTGTTTTAGCACGTGAATTCGACTTGAAGGGGTCCACGAAAAATTCTGAAAAATTGATACGGTCGAGCTAAGACTTTGATGGTCATATTTCTGAAAACAGAATTTGAAAAAGTTATTCCATTTTCAAGTTATCGTGCAAACGGCGGACGGACGGATAAACGTACAGACCAAGGGCGCATTCTTACAAGTAGCTTTTATGCTGTGACGTTGCCCTCCCTTTAACTACCACCAAGAAACTCACAACTCCCGTACAGAGGTAAAGCAATTAAGGGAAGAGACGTGTCAGGAGTTCAGGGCATCGCAAAGGGCATACACGTCGCATGAGAGCTAAAATTAAAACAAAATAAATAGACATTCATCAGTCAAACTCAATGTTGCACATCTCTTTATTATCACAACAGCCAAACAATGCACATAGACATAGGTTGCAACTAACTTTACATCACACCACAAAGTATAACTCCTAATAATCTTAACAACTTAGAGGGCCCCCTAACATAATTATTACTAAAGATAATTGCCAACTTCAGTGATCATTAATATGTAGAGCCATTATCAACAGCCAACTACTACCCTGGTGGTGCACCAACCAGCCACGTGCCATACAAGAACTTCTGCTCACCAAGTCCTGTGTACACGCCTACAAGGCGTGGTGCTGCTCGCAGGTACTGTAACCTCAACAGGGAATCGGGATATCAAATATTCCAGACCAGCAACGCAAACAAGCGCTATGTGTACCCTTTTTTCTCACAGAGGGGGAACACAGAAACCCCTGTTCCCGTTACCTGAATGAGGCCGTCCTCCCACTTATGTAACTCGGTTTGCTTTAGAAGTACAGCAGTATTTATGACACGTGCCAGTGCTGCGCACACCGACTCTTAAGCGATTAAGCATTTAAAATTAACATTAATATGCTAAATCACACCAAAACATATTTAATTGCAATTGAAGCTCGATTAGCAACATAAAACTACTGTTCCATTACAGTTTCACTGTTCGTTCACGCAGGTGCAGCACCAGTATAATAAATTGTAACTTAAACACCTCATATCAAGGTTCGTTCGGAGAGCAGCAAGGGTAATCAAAACATCAGGATCTAACGAAGATACAACGCGATGAAAGGCCTTTATGTTGTACTTCCCGGTTGCAGAGGAAAGAAACAAAGAAGAGCACTCACCAAATGTTGTCCTTAATTGCACAAGTTGCGGGGTTTCTTCCCCGATGCGCTCTTACGTACTTCTGCGGCCGATGCCTCATTGACGGGCCCCGACGGGAGAAGTCATTTGATCCTCCTTTACAACAGACACTCCAAAAGTAAAATACTTTAAACTTGTAAAGCTGCAGCAGTTAAATTGAAGGAATTGACCCAGTGTCCACATCGTTATACCTGTTTTTCAAAACAACAGCAGTAGTAAATGGGGCTCTGAATATTCAACATGGCGGTCGGCCATTCCAAAAGGACTGCCTGAGCTTAACAAAAAAACGCCCAACCTCTATCGCAATTTCTCTCAAGAGCGAACACAAAATTCTTTTTTTAAATAAAAAAAAAATATATCATAACAATGCTAACAGCTGATAAAAACCGCCTCCAAGGAAATAGAATTTATCCGAACAATAAAACACGCAACAATACCTGAACGCCGTCGCTCTTTTCAACACGAGTGCGCTCAAGCAGATTACGTGGCTATTAATTAAATAACACAAAACAATGCCATAAAATATCATTACAAAAGCGTTTTTTCCAAATTAAAATTTATTGCAACTAAAAATTATAAAGACAATTATTTATTGCAGCGTAAAATACGACAAACAACAACGCACTGAAAACGACACTGCTCATTCAATTCACCCATACCCGGGCACAACTCACACAACAAGTACACAAAACACTCGACCGCCCCATCCCATTCATACCACGACCAAAACACAACATTGCAACGCAAAATAAAGTTAGAAAACGTTATCAACTCCCACACACATTCCCAAAAAACAGTTTCACTTGACACGGACACCACTTGCTCAAAACATACACGCCTAATAAAGAGAGAAACAGAACATAATTTGCCTCTGCCGGGCGCAGCGCATTATACTGACATTCAAATGTCACAATGCTAAAGCTCCTAATAAAGAGAGAAACATATTTGAAAGCACTGGAGGAATAATAGCCAGCCAGTGCGTTAGTGATTTTTTTTCAATAATAATAATGCACTTACAAAATTTTTTCATAACAGCTGCAGGGTCCATCCCTTTTCTGGACTGTGTAGTTATTGAATAAATGATGATGATATACGTATTTGGCTGATTTGGCCACAGACACTTCTTCTCCTGGTTAGTCAGCCATTTGCTGCATATTACACCAAAACGGTCACTCTCATTTGGGAATTTAACAACAGAAAAATCCATTGTTCCTCATTAAAAAAAAGTGATAAACACGATTTTCATATTGATTTAAAATTACAAGATCATAAAAATACCCACCTATCTAATTTCAAATTAGTTTCCACTTTTTTTGCCATTGCTTGCATATTAAAAGAATTGCAAACACAGCATAGATTGCATTAATTTCAGCAGTTTCTATTGAAGGCACACTCAAATTAGTGTAGACAAGTATTACAATTTTTCCGACAAGTATTACAAGTGTTGATGATGAGTCCAGAATTATGATGATTTTATGAAATTAACAGCATCATATATTGACATCCTATCAATAAACTACATTATAACTGGATCCTTTTGTTTGCAATTAGTTTATGTCCTAGTCCCATGAAACAGGCAGCAGGGGGAAAACTACATAAGAATTCTGAAAAGGTAACTTCATGCACTTATTTTTGACCACTGAAAAAGGCCAGGCTTTTATTGAAGACAGTTTGCTGATAGTGTAAATACCAAGAAATGAAGATTTGCAAAGAAAGGTATACAAGTCTTGAAGTTGCTGGAATTGCCGTCCCATCATAAACACTTCATTCGTTTCATCATTAGTTGCAAAATTAACTACATTGACAACTTCCCCATTAATTAATATACAACAATTGTTCCCTTCAGTTGTGGTCAGCTCAAATTTGGGATTGAAACATCTCACTTTCTGGAATTGTGATCTGGCAAACCCAGTAGCAATGGTCCTTCACTGTGTGGCGATATGAACTTAGGTAACTTGTTATAATCATGTACAGCACAGCGATTCAATTTATTCTTCCACTTAAACAAATGTACTTCTCTTTTCTCTGCTAATCTTCGATTAAGTTGTTGGAGTGATTTATCGTGTTTTCTTAATATTTTTTTAAGTTTCTGCATATAATTTTCGAATGGACATGCAATGAAACTGTCTTACTTACTTTCTTACTTACTTTTCAAACCCGCTTATCCGTTAGGGTCGCGGGGGCAGCAGCCCTATGGAGGATCTCCAGCGATCGCGATCTTCCGCCATCAGGCGCATGTCCTCCCTGGTAATATCCAAGCGACTCGAACCCAGATTCTCCATGTAGTCTAGCCACCTGGTTCTAGGCCTACCCCTTGGTCTCTTACCCACCGGCTTGGAAAACAACAACTGCCTAGGAAGACTAGTTTGCGGCATCCGTATCACGTGGCCATACCAGCGCAACTGAGATCTCTCAATGCGGAGAAGTAGCGGCTCAACACCTAAAGATTCCCTTAATGTGCTGCTGTACACTCTATCTAGTAGGGTAACACCTGCCACACCTGTCAGAAATCTCATTTCGGCCGCTTGTACCCGCGATCGCACTCTTTCGGTCATTACCCAAGCCTCATGACCATAGGTGAGAATGGGGACAAAGATAGATTTGAAGACGGAGAGCTTGGCTTTGTTACCCAGCTCGCGTTTCATTACCACGGATCGCCATAGTTCACGTCTGACACAGCTTGCTGCACCGATCCGAGCATCCAATTCCTTCTCCTGCCGTCCATCACTCGTGAATGCAATACCGAGATACTTGAATTTCTCCACCTGTCTCAATGAGGCTCCCCTAACATGGAGAGCGCACTGAGCAGGCTGTCTTGAAAGGACCAGAACCTCGGTTTTAGCCACACTGATCTTCATCCCAGCTTCTTCACATTTGGCTGCAAACTGGTCTAATGCATGCTGAAGGTTCGTGCGAGAAGACCCAAGGAGGACAAGGTCGTCAGCAAAGAGCAACCTCTCCACCAGGCAGTCGCCCACACAAACATGCTCATCGCCTCGGCTGCCCCTGTCTATCCAGTCCATAAAGATAATGAACAAGAGGGGCGACAGTACGCACCCGTGGCGGAGTCCAACACCCACGGTGAACGGTCTTGACTTAATGCCATTTATCCGGACACACATCTCAGAGCTTTCGTACAGAGACATGATAGCAACCAGTAATTGCCCATCCACTCCATACTCTTGCAACACTTGCCAGAGCTTCTCCCGAGGAACTCTGTCATATGCTTTTTCGAGGTCCACAAAGCAAGCATAGACCTCTTTTGCATACTCCCAGGATTTCTCAAAGATTTGACTTAGAGCAAAGATGTGATCCGTCGTGCTTCGGCCAGGTCGGAAACCACACTGCTCCCCCGACAGTTTGGAGTCGACTATTTCCCGACTTCTCTTCTCCAGACACTTAGCGTACACTTTCCCAGGAATGCTGAGCAAAGAGATGCCTCGATAGTTGTTGCAATCTCTCCGATCTCCCTTTTTGAAGATAGGGATCACAATTCCTGTCTGCCATTGCTTAGGGGCCTGTCCAGATATCCAAGCAACCTGACACACTCGAGTCAGCCACAGGATACCATCCTCATTTAAGGCCTTTAACATTTCGGACCGGATTTCATCATCACCTGCAGCTTTGCCAGTCTTCAGGGACTTAATTGCCCATCTGACCTCTGTTTCAGTGATACTACCGTGACTATTCTCCGCTCTAAGGTGCACCTCGTATGCCTCAGTTGTTGTTGTCACCGGATTAAGAAGAGGTGCAAAGTATTCCTTCCACCTATGCAATACGCTCTCCTCCGTTTTCAGAAGCCTCCCATATGAACTCTTAATAGTTTGTGATGAAAGAGACTTCTTTCCACGGAGGCGGCGCACGGTCTGCCAGAACACCTTGTTTGCCGAACCATAGTCTGCCTCCAATTTCTCCCCGAACTTCTCCCAGGCCTTGGCTTCAGCTGTTGATACTGTCTTTGCTGCTACTTTTCGCGCCTCAGTGTACCGCACTCGACTCGAAGTTGACTTATTTCAAGCCATAGCAAATAGGCTTCCTTCTTTGCCTTGACAGCTTCTTGGACTTCACCGTTCCACCACGCAGTCCTTTTCTCACCGCCCTGCGCCACACTCAGCCGCTTATGAAACTGTCTAAATGCCCAAATGTTTCTACATTATCTGCTAAATGCAACAAACCATGTACATTGTAAGACATAACATTTCTTCCATATAAATCCTTTGCTATCTCCACATAATCTTTTAATAAGGTTGCTGCGTAATCATTTGAAAGAATTCGTATAGCTGCATGAAGTATTAGAAAATGCTTATAAACAGTTTCATTTGCAACTTCTGAGCTAAATAACACAGGTCCTGCATAGAGGAGGATTTGTCTACTTTCGGTAGCTTTTAACTTTTTTTTATATCCCATAAAGTTCTTTCATGAGGCTTTCTCGCAAACTCAACCGGGATGAAAGGTTAAAAAGTAGCTAATCTTTGTGAGAGAGTGTTCACCTTTGATAGCTTAACTTGAGTTTGTTCCGTTTCTTATTTGGCTTTATCCATAAATTAATAATTTTTCTATTGACTCCTAGGCACACAAGATGCATATATTCGTATGGAATACTTGAAACCATGCCAACTTGCAATTCTTCCAGAGCTGATTTTTCACACGGATGGTGATGTTCAGGTTGATTCCTGTTAATGAACTTTTCGTCAGTTCTTAATGGTGCATTTGTTTCTAGAAAAACCCAGCAACGATCAACAGATGTTCCCAAGGTCAGTGGAATATACAGATGTTCTTCCACTGACCTTGGATGTTCCCTCTTGTTCACATTTGCCACAACCATACTTGCCTGCATGACACTTTATATTGGCAATAAATGCACGAGCAGGTTCATCACGCACAAATCCTTTTATAACTACACCTAGGTTTGTCATTAATGTTTATGCCGTTTTTTAATAGTTTTCCTTCAGTTACAAATTTTTTAAGAAATTCATCACTCGATACTGGCTTCTGTCTACCACAGTAAACACCAATAATAAATGGAGGAATGCTAGGAAAAGAATAACATAATCCCAGTACTGTCTAAAAGCATGGCCATAACATAATCCTGCTTCTCTTGAAAGAGGGAGACCATCACTGGAAATGAGCACTTCTATAACCTCTGGCAAGTGTTTTGCACAGAATGAATTTAAAACGGTCTCACGAAGAGATGCCTCAAAACCGTAATGATAATACTCTCCAGGTGGAACAGAGGTAATGTTACTTCTATCACGAGGTGTACGTAATAAAGAACATGCATCTCTTGGTAGATCGCTCATGCCAGATTCTTTTAAAATGCATAACAGGCTCGAAAGAGCATTCTGTGGGATATTAAATTTTTCAGCCCAAGATGCCACTTCTTCCCTTAGTGTCCTTAACCCTTTCACGCACCTAAGAAAATGAGAAGTGAAAACAAGTTTTTTTTTGTTTGGAACTCTTTTATTAGACACTAATTGAATAAAAACATCAAATTTAAAAAAATAATTATATCAATTTAATGTTAAAATCAATGGGAAAGATACGTCCCAGTATGCGTGAACGGTTGTAAAGTATCATTTTTCAAGTAAAGTTTAATTTACAATAAAATATTTTAAAATATAAATTTTTACCACAATGTTTTTATAATATTATACAAAAAGACCTCTAGTAACTAGTTTTATGAATGATATTGGGCAAAACAATTACTTTCAGCGGTGAAACACAGATGTACTTGGCACGTAGAGCATAAATTGTTCGTTCGATTTTCAACACGTATTTTTGCACAATTTATAAACCGTTTTCTGTTGTCTCTCTTCACCATTAGATGATTAGCAGGAGATCCACATTTGTTAAGGTTACTTATTCGCTTTTTGGTCATAACACAAGATGGTATGCTCCTTTGCCGTGATGAAGAGTCTCCAATCGACATACGTGCAATATGTTGACGGAACTCCAGACATGAAAGGAGGGAGCCTTCTATTTCGTTCATTTCATGCAATTTTGCATAAATGATGTAAGCATTGTTTACTGCTATAGCTAATAAATCAAAGAATAAACATAGATAATACTTTAATTTAGATTTCATATCCATCTCATAACAAACTTTACGTTTATCCATAAGATCTATTCCGCCCATATTTTTATTATATTTTATGACAATTTCAGGACATTTATTTTTTCACCGCTTCCCTCCTTTCTCCTTTTGACTGTAGAAGTTAGTATTGGAGCGAGAAAGTTTGTCAAAAAAAGAACTGCTCTGTTTTCTCTCCATTTCACGAAGGTTGTTCCTCTACAACTCACAGCATAGATGTCTCCTCTATTCATGTTTTTATCTGAAGGCAGATTTTTCGGAATATGTTTTCTATTAGTACGTACTGTACCACAAACTTTTATATTTTTAGTTGCTAAGTTGTGCTGCAAGATTGGGGAGTTGAAAAAAATTATCAAAATACACTTCACAACCTAAACCTTCCAATTTTTTGTCAACTGCAATACAACTGATTCTCCTAATCCAACCTCAGGTCCACTTCTTTTTCTTCCGGTATGTAAATCAAATTCATATAAGTACCCGGTTGTCGAATCGGCTCTACACCACTTCACTGGCTTATTTTTTACGTACTGCTTCATTATGTTGTGACCTTTGAATTTTATCATGTGTTCGTCAATTGACTGTGTTTTCGTATTATTCATGGCATTCTGGAAACTTTCATTCAAATGATCCATAACAGGTCTTACTTTGAATGCTTAGCAGTGATATTATAACTAGCCATTAATAATGAAGACTAAACGTAGACATGGTCGAAACTTTTGAAGGGTCACACTTTCTTATTTACGACGCAACGCATTAGTCACAGTCAGTAAAAAAACGGATTTTAATGAAACTTTCACTATCGCCTAGCTATATCAGTCCATATCTTGAAACTACTAAACCGATTTTGATGAAACTTGGATTTATCCCTAAGCTGTTGTATTCGGGGTCATTTATGGAGGGCTGATTCAAATTATTGCAAAAGTGCAAATTTCTCCGAGTCTCTTAGAATCGGTTTAGGGGCATAATATTAGAAATGTAAGGAATACCCATATCAGGATCAGAAGACCAATAGCTCCTAAATGTTGGCAAAACATGGTATCCCATCACATAATTCATGCCCAAAAAAGCTTTCATTTCTGCATCTCCCATTCTGTTCTGGCCAATAAACTGTTGATCCTCTTCATCTTCTTCATCCTCTTCAATGCATCTTCGTCATCACTATTTTCAGCCATAATCATTTCCAAAATCTCATCGTCTCTCAGCTGAAATTCTCGACGGCGTCCATGTGCCATTTCTAAACCCACAAAAATAAGAAAATGCAAAAATAATTACCTAAACTTTATCATAAGGTTAAAAACCAGTACTTCTTTAAAGAATAATAAGAAATATGCCTAATGATCTCCGTTGACGCACACTGGGACACATGTGTCCCTTTTATTATTATTACTGTTGCTAAAATTTTATTTTTTTAAAATGTATTTGTAATAAACTTAACGAAGTCAATTTTATGAATGATTTATTTAACACTTTTAATATTCATAATATTATTAACAAAATTTTTATTAATATTATTAAATGTATTTTTAACGGACATCTCTGGGCCCCGAGCATCCTTCAACTTCTAGGGGTTCGTGCCCCCAGACATCATAGAGATGTTAATATTCATCTTCAAAAAATTCGTTGGCGCTCTAATATTTCTGTAATTGATCCAGCTTATAAGTTAGTTTTAGATTTTAATGGTGGCATTTTTAGTAAGAATAGACATGATATCTTTAACCCTTAAATGCATGAATTTTGATATACTGTTAAAAAAAATTTTTGAACTTAATTTTACTTCTAATTAACGGAAAAAATGATTAAAAAATTTTATAACATATTTTATTAAAGTTATTAAGAAAAATATAATTGTTGTAGATATACAACATCATGCACTAGGCTGAAAATTGAATGATTTATTTATAGAGTTTTACATATGGAATTTTTTAAAACGGTTGTTCTTTTTATTGTAACATAGAATAACTCCACATTTTTCGCACATTGTTTAGGAATATCCATTACAATGTGGCATTTTACAACGATTTCTCTGGGCCCATATGGGCCAGTGTCCAGTCATATCTGTTCTAATGTCTTTTGGAGGAATATACTGTGTGGGTCCTCGTTTCTTTTTAGCCTGAAGGCCTTGTTCTACAGTTGGACTACTGCAGCTTGGTCTTCGACGCTTACAGGTTTCAAAGCTTCCTAAGGAACAAAGTGTCTCTGCAAGCTCACTTCGGAATTCGGCCAAATTCATTAACGTTTTCTTGTCAATTCCTTTTTGTTCATTGGCCTTTTTATATAATATCCATGAATTAATTACAGACATGTCAATCAAGTGGTATACAATTCTCAAATACCATTTACGACTTTTGACACGAATTCTGTATCTTCCTATAAAACTATCCATGAGATCCACCCCTCCCATATGTGCATTGTAATCTTTTACGATTTTAGGACATGGAATTGAAATTTTTGTTTTTGTTTTTCTGTCATATCTTTCTATGTTACTGGCAGGTTCTGCTCCAACATAGGTAGATAGAAGAGTGACAGCTTTGTTATCTTTCCAAGTGGTTGCTGATATGTCAATTCCTTCATTGACTGTAACCCGTTCTTCATAAGTACCACGGGGAACTGAGCTTTTTAACATTGTTTTCTTGTCGGGGAGTTTGCAATTTGGAAGCCGGTTTTGATTAACTGTTCCAAGTGAAAATATCCCTTCCTTAGCCAGGAAAGTCACAAGTGGGACAGATGTATAAAAATTATCAAAATAAATTATATGGTTTATGTGTCGAGGAACAATACGGCACAATCTTACAACAATATTTGATGTGGCACCCAAATCTGGTTCATTAGAATGACAGATATTTTCTTTACCAGAATAAATTTCAAATTTATGAGCATATCCAGAAACACTACATAATACATACAACTTAAATCCCCATTTATGAGGTTTATTCGGAAGGTATTGCTTCATGAAATGACCAATTTTTGTAGCACACATCTGCTCGTCAATTGATGATCGCTGTTCTAAAGGAACAGTGGCAAATCTGTTAGCGGCCTGATTTTATGAAAGCGATCATGATTTGGGTTATTGCATGGTAAATGAGTCTCGTTGTTGTTGAAATGCAAATACTGACGAATTTTTTCAAAACGGTTCACAGTCATGGCCTTTTGAATCAGCGGAAAACCATATTTATTTGACCAGTATGATCGAACACTGGGGTAGTAATAGACAGACATAAATACAAGAATTCCAATGTATTTTCTAATTTCAATAACTGTTACATTAACTGGGTTGTTAACATCTTTCTGAATCGAATAGAGATTAGTTTCCTCTACAATTTTGTCTAATAAACTTGTTGTGAAAAAGTAAGAAAAAAATCTATATGGCGTATTTCATAATTTCAGAGTTCAACTGAAAATTTCCTCTGAATACGGTTTGAGAATTATTCAATAATAAGTTTTTGTCCTTCCATACTAAATTACGTATAGCCATTCTTTGGTTGGAATTTGTTGATGAAGATGGATTTGCTTGTGAAATAGCCAAGATATTGTTGTTTGTTTGTGAAATAGAATTGCTACATGAATTAGAACTAGGGCATAAAGAACTTTGTTGAATATCGATATCTGTATCAGAACTTATTATAATGGCTGGCTCTACTTCAACATCACTATCATCTGTATCATCTGCTTCTAAATTTTCATCATTGCCATTTACGAATTCATTAGGATTAAATTCAGGATCATCATATTTAATCGTCCATATCCGATCACTTTCCCATATTTACTATATTTGAATTACAAACGCCGTACCTATGTAAACAGACCACCACTCGTAAGCGAGTTATGTCAAATCATAGGCTCATAGTTTTGCAATCATTTTTTTCTTTAACAGATTGGGGAACACTATTGTCAACTGCGCTATTTGATACTTTTTTAAATCATGTAAACATAGGATTTGACCGGTACCTTCCTTATCGATATTCATCGAATTTAATGTCACCTACTATTAGCTCACGGAAGCCTTGGATCACCCCCCACTATTCGTGCTGCAGTCAAGAAAAAGAACAACCTTTATTTAAAAGCTCGTCGAGCCCCTTCTCCGGCTAATATTAAAAGATTTAAATCCTATTCAAATGCTGTAAAATTGCAGATAAGGGAGGCTAAATCAATCTACTTCGAAAGACTATTTGCTCGTCTCCACTCTTCTAAAGATAAGTGGAAACTAATAAAAAATCTCTCGGTAGGTTCTCGTCCCCCGGTAACTCCATTCGAACAGTCTGACCAGGTCACGAGTTTCAATTTGACTACCTTTCTGCAATCCCTATTACCATGTAATTCTGCATTAACTGACCTTGAAAGTACGCAAAATGATTTCATTTACTCTAATATGGTTTTGAGTTTCTTTGCAGCCCCTACTACTTCTGAGGAGGTGGATAAAGTAATACTTTCTTTAAAGACTTCATTAGTCCTTGACCCTCTTGGCCTATCTTCTGACACAATAATCTGTTTACATCGTGAATTAGCCGAACCTTTAGGTTTCTTATTTAACCACTCACTAATTACAGGTATTTTCCCAGATGTCTTAAAGATCGCACGAGTCACCCCCATATTTAAAAAAGGGGATCCTAAGCGTTTCTCGAATTATCGGCCAATTTCTGCTCCTCCTACTTTTGCAAAAATATTCGAGAAACTATACTATTTTCGACTATCTCAATATGTCTTTGATAATACCCTAATCTCGCCATTCCAGCATGGATTCGTTCCAAAAAGGAGTGTTGAAACTGCATGCCATGAGTTTTTGGAATTCACATCGAGTGAGATGGCTGCTAATAAATTTGTTGCTGCGATATATGTCGATTTTACCAAGGCCTTTGACTCCGTACTCACTGATCGGCTCCTTTTCAAATTATCTAATCTCTATGGTATCCGAGGGCTTCCTTTGCAGTGGCTTACGAGTTTTCTCACCAACAGGATTTATTTTCTACTTCAATCCGATATCTCTTCGCATCGAATTACGAGAAACCTGGGAGTCCCGCAGGGCTGTATGCTTTCTCCCTTGTTGTTTTGTCTATATATAAATGATTTGCCATCAGCCATCCCTCTTTCTATACCATTTCAGATAATTTTATACGCTGATTGATATAAGAAACCAGAGGTTGAACTTGAAAAATGTTTTCAAGGAGGCACCAGCTCTGCCAGGAATTTCTCGATTTCATTGCATTTATTTTCTACATGGCAAGCCAAATGGTCAAATGCAAACCATCCTCTACCTCAAAGCAGCTGTTACTCACAAATATACACCGACACTTCAGCTTCTGAAGATGAAGAACGTGTAAAAGGCATGGAGCTTGGTGAAGTACCACTTCATATGGCCAAATGAATTAATTAAGCTCAGGATGAAGAAAGCCAGCTGCCTAAGACTGAAGATATCAAACATGGCTCATATGTTTTGGTTAAATTTGATGGATCGGGGAAAACGAGCTTAGCTATGTACGTTTATGTCAGAGTGAAGTTGATGATGATGATGATGGAGAAATAAGAGTAATGTTTCTTAAGATGTTAGGTAATACTGGTCATCTTTTTAAGGTTGATGAATCTGATGTTTCATATGTTGATTTTAATAAAATTGTTAAAGTGTTGCCAAATCCAACCCTTTTTATAAGAATTTTATAAGCTTCAGCATTGAGACTAAGTACAAGGTTATAAAGTATGAACTGAATGTTTTCACTTGCTATGAACTTTGATTGTGAAGGAGGCATAAATTGAAAAGTCTATTTCTTTTACTCTAATGTGTAATAAATAAATCTGATTTACCAAGGAATAGGATTACAGAGTTTGATATTTTTAAAATAATGTTTTATAAGATTAGGAGTTCCCTAATCATAGCCAAATTGTCTAGAAAGTTTGTCTATTGGAGAATTGTAACGTGAGTTACCAGCCTTTGTAACATGAGTTACCACAAGAAATTTTAAAATGCCATATTTAAAGAATTAATCTTATGTTAAATTTAATTTTAAAGGATAATTCTGATAAAGTAATAAGTCGTCATAGTTATTATGAAAGTTAGAGCAATATATCTATTCTCAGTTAGGAGAATTTTATATCTATTTCAGCAAGGTAAATTTCTATGTCCTTTTTCAGTAACGTGAGTTACCAAACTTACAAACGTTTTATATATAAAAAAAGATAAGATGTAAAGGTGTTCTTTGAAACAGGAGTAGATATAGTAAATTACAACACCTTAAGTTTCAAATTTCTCTGTATTTTCATATTCTCTCTTTATTTTATTGTGACATGTTTAAAAAAGGACATAAATATGTAACATGAGTTACCGTGGAATGACCCGTCTTGAGTGCGCGAGGCATTCGTTCTGAAGCGCCTTTGGGCATCGACAAAAACCGACTCGGGATGGCTCGAGCGAGGCACGTCCTGACGGCCGAGCATTTGCCTCACACGACTGCCTCGCGAGGCTGCTCGCTCAGTCAGTATCCGGCTAATGGATAATGGCTCGAGTCCTATAGAAATTGCGCCCATCGCTAAGGCAGAACAGGAAGGAGTTCATGTTGGAGAGCACATGAACCATTATTTCACTTCCGCATTAACTGAAATTTCGTGAAAATCTTTTCTTATAAGTCTGATTTATTGATTTTCAAGGTATCACTTTTATTTAAAAATATGTGATATCAGTTTTACTAAATTTTAACAAATGGGATAGATTTTATTCAGTTTTTTTGAAATCATAATAATAATAACCAGGTGGCGTTGATAACCAATCACTGACCTATTGGTTATAGCAACGAGATAGAATACATAGAGAGGCTGCAAACTCGCGGCGACTAGCAGCAAACTCGGTCGCCATGTTTTCTTTAGTATAGCGAAGTCAGTTACGTTTTGGATCAGATAGCTTTACCTGGGTTTCTAGTGACAAAAAGTCGTGGTTTTATTGTGAGTTTTGTAAAAGAATTTTTTTGTTTTTTTTAATAATAGAACGTGAACATGCCTGCAGTTTGTTCAGCGTACAACTGTAGTAATCGAAGCGATAAAACAACATTTATTTCAGATTACAAATTAATTATATTAATGTAGGCGTTTCGTATACCCTTCATTTCTTTCGTATGTAGGGTTCCTCAATTAGGCAAAGCCTATCATGGAAATTTAAATTGCTAAAATAAACCGCAGGCAATGGAAAATTGCGCCCGGGGCATGATGATCATTTTTTCACCCCGTCTTCTCATATTTGGTCTTCGCGGCGTCTCTCCCCCCCCCCCTTGCTTGCCCAGTTTTTTACCCTGCAGGATACAGTGATATAGGTAGAATGAATCACTTGTGTAAATCAAAGTATTTTGAAAATTATCAGGCAAATGTATATAAGGGTCAATAAGCTGATCTATTAAAAAAATAAAAAATAAAAAAAATAAAAACGTTAAAATATGAAGTGTTAATTGTACTTTTAAAAAGTTTTTGTCACATACAATCCTTTAATTTAGTGTTCCTTGGTTCCTTTCACAATGCACTTGAGTCAATCTTCCGCGGCAGACTTAAATTATCAAAGTTTTAGGATTTTGTTATTACCACAAACAAAATAAAATTTATTATAATTTGAAATAAAAAGATTATTATATTTCTTAAAAGGTTTTAATTTGATTTTCTGTCAATAAAAATATTATGCAGAACACCCGAGGTTTGAAAATCGCTCCTTTAGTCATGGGCTCCTCTACTACGCCCATAGGAAACCATGCTTTAGTTATAGCTCTGCCACGCCGATTATACTAAAGAAAAAATGGCGGACGGACTTTCAATTGGTTTCAAATATGATGGCTGTACAGCCACTCTGTGTATTCTATCTCGTTGGGTTATAGACAATGTGCCGCGAGTAGTTCATGTATTTATCCGCATATTGGCGCTAGTAGTAAGACGCCATTACAGTCATTATACGCAGACGATTTTTGAAAGAAACATTGATCTGGTAACCTCTATTCGCATGCTCACTGAAAGATCTTTTCCCGTGTTTTATTCCTCGTGGTACTGTGTTTAATTAAATATCGAATGAATTATACCGACATGTACGATCGTGTGCAAATTAATGTGAATAAGAGGGAAATTTCCGTATTTTTGTTGAAGCATGGAGCAATTATATTAGTAAGCATTTTAGTACAATACAGTAAACAACTGAGAGTAATCAGAGTTACATATCAGCTGAAAATCAGGCTTGAAAAACTCAGGAAATCAAATTATGTGAAAATTCCCTCTTGTTCACATTAATTTGCACACTACTGTAATTATTAAACTGACGCTGGCAATTAAATAATAATTGTAATTTATGTTAATATAATAAATTTTACAGTATGATTTCAGTTGTACCATCGGCGTCACTTAAAGCATTGTCTCATCAAGCATAGACTTGTGTTAAGATACAGTCAGTGACAAAAAATTAGCATCACCATCATTTTCACTGAAATTCTTTTAATGAAACAAAATTCCAAATGCTCTTTTGGAATACGGACACTTAATATCTTCAGAAACAATCTAGCTTCATAAAAATAAATTGAATGTTCACTTATAATTTAAAAAAAAAAATGGCTTTACTCAGGTGATATTTCTGAGTGACAAAAAATTAGCATCAGCTACAAAAAAATGGTTTCGCCCTAAAGCTAGGCTCATTTAACTCAAGTAGGGGTGATATATTTACTTTATCATGTAGTAAGAGCAATTACTACAAGTGAAAAACTTAATTAATAAATATACAACAAGATGGGACGTGGTTCAGTGCTGTCAGATTGATGCCTTCAAACAAGAAAACATCTCTATTTGTGAAATTGGGCGTCGTTTGAAGAGAAGCCCAAAGGCTATTTCAAACTATTTGAGAAATCCTCAGGAATATGCAGTTTACAGGGGTTCAGGAAGACCTCGTGCCTTTAATGGAAGGTCAGTTCGTCAGATTGTCAGAGCTGCATCCAACTCAAGTCAAACAGCAAAACAAATTCGTGATGAACTGCAGCTCGACACAAATCTGCGAAACGTTCAGCGTGTGATCCATGACTGCCTGCATCTTCTGCGACAGCACATCAAGAGGAAGCCACCACTCACTAACCGTCATCAAGAAAACAGGCTTCAGTTTGCCAGAAAATACATGGGTTGGACTTCAGAATGGCAAAATGTCATATTCACAGATGAAAAGAAGTTCAACCTTGACGGACCAGATGGATTCTCATATTATTTTCACGATTTGCGAAAAGAAAAACAAGTTCTTTCACGAAAATAGCTTGGCAGTGGATCTGTAATGATCTGGGGAGCAATTGGTTTCCAGAAGAATTGTGACTTGAAGTTTCTCAGGGTATTTGTCAATGCTGAAAGACATTTTCCCTGATTTTGGACCAATTATGGCTGGAAATGAATGGGTATTTCAGCAAGATAATGCTCCCATCCACAAAGCACATGTTGTAACACGGTCGTTTGAGGAAAAAAAAATCACTGTTCTGCAATGGCCAGCTATGTCACCTGATTTGAATCCCATTGAGAATGTTTGGGGGTTGCTATCAGGAAAAGTGTATGAAAACAATCGTCAGCACAAAAATGCTTCTGACTTGAGATGTGCCATCATTGATGCTTGGGAAAATTTAGATCATTCATTGATTAAAGGATTAATTACTAAGATGCCTAATCGTATCTTTGAGGTAATTTCACAAAAAGGCAAATCCACCACATATTAAGACCATTCAGAGGATTTTTTTGTAGCTGATGCTAATTTTTTGTCACTCAGAAATATCACCTGAGTAAAACAATTTTTTATGAAGCTAGATTGTTTCTGAAGATATTAAGTGTCTGTATTCCAAAAGAGCATTTGGAATTTTGTTTCATTAAAAGAATTTCAATGAAAATGATGGTGGTGCTAATTTTTTGTCACTGACTGTAGATTAGAAGTAAGATTCTTGGTATCGGGTCCAGCTTTATGGCTGGTCTAGGAAGAAGATCTTGTAGCCATCGGAAGATCTTCCAATCTGTTCAAAGTTGAATACACTAAAAGAAAAGGGTTGTTTGGTGCCGCTTGTACAGATGTTGCAGAGAAATAGAATATGGGCACTAAACACCATATTCTTCCAAATGAACTGAAAGACCCAAAAACAAATCCGCAGATCCCAGATAACAGAAGGTCCCAGAAAATTAAACAGCTACTTCGAGTAACAACTCATTACCTCTCAAATTTGAAGACCATTTAGAAACAAAAATGGACCCCATGGTTGCAATGTCAATTATAAGTTTACTGCACGAAACGAGAACCTTGCTATTTTCTTGAATGGACAAATGACAAAATGAAAACTGTCTGCATACGATATGATAATGAGTACATCGATAAACATGTTAGTCGTTTAAGGCAATTTATTTTAAATGTATTGTAGCAGATTTCCATCAAGGAATTTTAAATATGAATGGTGAATTTTGTAAAACCTAAATAAAATGTTTTTTGCAAATTAAATTTTTTTTATACACATCGGAAATGTTTGAAGCATGAAGGAGGCTAACACATTTATACATTTTAACGCCACCCGGGATTCAGTGCATTCTTCAAGTTTCCATACATAGAAAGTGCGATAACTATTTTGACAATTTACTATCGCACATATATTACCTGTACTCTTTAGAAAAGGCATTTGAGCAGAAAACAAAACTTAAACAAGCTGTCAAAAACTAAAAGCTTGCATTGACGTGAGCCACTGAGTGCACAAAAGTCACTGCAATGGCGGACAGCGCAGCAGAGATAGCGCCGCTCGGTGGCAAAAGCGATCGGCGGCACATTATCTATAGAGGTCAGTGGGGTCGCGTTGATCAGCGCTTACCCCAGATGAGACGGCGCACATGCGCAGCACTAGTGCAACTTGGAAGAAGAAGTTATCTCCTCCTTCCATGGATAAAAAAGAGCGAGCACGGATCAGATGATGAAATATGTATTAAAGCGTGTCATAATGTACATTAGAAACGTCACTAAATCCCAACGTTTATTTAGCCCATGTCAGCGCATTGTTATTTAGTAACGTTTAAATTAATTTAATTAAATTTAAAATTGTTTTCATGTAAAGATTATTTAAAAACTTGTATTTTCGATTGTGTGGATCTCCAGGATGGGACATTTTTTAGATTATCTAAATGCATGGGTACATTTCTTGGATATCCACTGGATATTACACTTTTGATTTGGTTATTATGACATGATTACAACATTATTTCGATATCCATTGGATATTATGTATTGTATGGGCCGTGACATAGCTGCTGGTAGCGATATTTTTGGCGTTGGTCTATTCCAATAAGAGCTGATTCAAACTCATTCCATGCAAAATTGGGATCTTTTTCTTCGCATGCTGTTGTTCCATAGGATATTTTCCTCAGCACCATTTAACAAACCAAATGGAAATAAGCCTATAAATCTGCTGTGCGGAAGGCAACAAAATATCTTCGTCTGAGTCACTCGTTGACTCTCTTGCCAAGGCCATACTTCAATTCGTGTCATAAAAGCATAATTGGAATATTCGACTCCTTTCGGCAGCTTGTCCATATTCGAGTTCAAGCAGATTTCCTTCGTGCCCTAAAATCTCTCCTTTTCATCTCGCCTGGAAAATTCTTTCCACCGACGGTATTCATACTGCCAATGTGGCTTTCTTCCATCTGGCCAAATTATCCTCAAACGTTGGCTTGACGACATGCTTAGGTTTTCCTAAAATCTAGATTCCTTGGAACATGCATTCTATTTCCTCTGGTCTCTTGTGGATTGCACGGGTATATTGAGTGATAAACCATCCGGTTTCCATACAAGAATATACAAATTTAACAATAATATTAGCTAAAAATAAACAACAATCCATTCTTACACTGAACATTATAAACATTACAAAAAAAAATGACATTTTTCAGGAAAGGGGGGGGTGGGGGGGGGGGGGGGGGGGAGCGACAAGGACGTTTGGCCAGGAGATCGGGACATAATTAAAAGTGAATGATATTTGGAACGACTTCGAACCGATAACAACTCCTTACATGCACAGAGAAAATATTATTTATTCAAGGGAATCACCCTGGAGAAGTCATGGGTGAATTAAACCCTGTATAATTAATCAAAGCTTGTAAAAAAATTCAAATTTATTTATTGAAAAATATTACCTTATTCATTACCAACAACCTGTAAATATTCATCAACCCGAGCGAAGTCAGGTATTACTCTACTTATGAAATCTCTTCTATAAAGTTGGTGATATTTAAAAACTACTTGTAATGAAGATGAGTTTGCTTGAATTCTTTCCTTGAGAGGTTTTGAAATAAGAATATCTGCAGAAGAAACAAAGCAGAGATAATGCTTAGAATAAGAATTTGCCAAGAATACCATGGCTGTCTTGGGTACGCTTGTCCAATGATTTTTCATTGTCATCAAGACATTCTATTGTGTAGGAACTGCTTAATCTTCCAATGCAAACATTCTTATTAAGTAAATTTCGTCAAATTTGATGTACGCAAACCGCTCATTTTCTGGCAATCCTGACATGGTTTTTTTCGTTAATTGTAAAAAACATGGCTTTTATTAATGGCAATTTCTCTTGAAGCTGCAGATCGCAACTTATGCACGGTCCGTAACGAAGGAAGAACTTGCAAGTTGTTTTTCCTGACAAATTCATAAATTTTTCTTCCTTTACAGGAAAAACCAACAGATTCTAGTAAAATGTCGAGGGTGAAATCTCATTCCTGAAGTTTTCTTCGTATTTGCCTTTCGTGCTAATGCATTAGCAAATAGTCTTTCTCTAACATTTAAATTAAACGGAATAAAAACCCATTCACGTTTTTTTGCTTCTTTGGCCTTTGCCATAGCGCGTTTTAGCCAATAGTTTCTTTTATAGTACCGACAATATAAAGTCTGAAAGTTTTTTTTTTCTTTGGTGGTTCTGTTTGGGTTTCCATAGAAACTATTGAAACTGCAGGTTGCTCTGAACATGATACTTCTTCAGAATGTATTTGTTCATCTATGTCTGCAAGAAAATTTCGTTGCTTTGGTGATTTTCGTGTTTTTGTATCTTTTTTCCACAATCGGTCAGGTAAGTCGTTTGAGCTTTTAAATACACAAAGATATGCATCATCTTTTAACTTACATTTATCATATTTATAAGTGTATGAAGACCCATCATTCAGAACAATAGATTTTTCTATTATTATCTGATCTTCAGTGAAATGTTCATGGTATATTTTGGATTTTTCAGTTAATTTTTTTATCCTTTCTAAAGCACATGCGTTCCCATTTTTTAAAAAGTAATGCATTTCTTTTTGGAGGGGCAAAAAATGCCATTTTTTGCCATTATTCTCCTTCTTGTTGTATCCACTACTGCACTAAATACATAGCACTTGCTTGGCATCTGACAAAGAAAAAAAAACGTTCATTAAAATATAAAATAACTATGATAAAACAGCATATCCCAAAGCCCTAGCTTAAATTTACTGATCTGTCTTTATGCCTTAAATCACACTTATTACGGAGGGTTGATTCAGATAAAATGAGAAGACTTTAAAACGCCGCGTAAAGAAGTTTCCTGGTTCGAACTCAGGCTGTGGAATTTTCTTTCCCATTTTTCATCAATAATTTAAACATCCGATGTGTGGCGTGTAATAAAATCCTCAAAGAACATCCAATAATTATTCTTTAAATACTTTTGCCCGAGTGTAAATCATAGACAGAATTTTTTTTTTATCTGTTAACTAATTCAAAATACATAAAATTTCTTAAACAGTATACATTTACAGCTTACATTAATAGAAAAACTACATATCTTTTTTCTAATTGTAGATACCCAGTACTAAGCAAACATTTATGCTACAAATAAAATCTATTAACAGAATAACATGAAATACGTATTATTGAAAAGAGTTCTTACCAATTAAAGGATTTCCATTTACACGAACTACACAAAATGAACACAGTTAAATTTCACTTCAGCACGTTGAGCAGGAACAAAAGTAGGAAGAAAATTATGATTTTTGTTTTTTGATAAGAAAGTAATGAATTAAGTTTGATTTTCGCTTGCTCACAAGTTTATTAAGTTCATTCTGTTTATTTTCATGTTCCCTCTCCCTTAATCGCAGCTTTTCAGCACCTTCCAACATACCTTGAGCAATTCTAAAGGAATGTAAATCACCTTTACCAATAGCTTGCTTAAGTCTGCTGTTTGCCTCTTTCATTAATGAATCAGCAGACTCCTGTGCATCTTTTTCTTCTGGGCTAAAAGTTTAACTTTGTTTTCCAGCGTTTCAATCGACTGCTTTTTATTTTTAATTTCTTCCTGTCTCAATCTTTCTTTCTCCATATTTTCCTGCTTTTCTTGTTCCTCTTTCAAAGTCTTTTCTTTTAACTTTTTATGTTCTTCAAGATAACTGTTGTATGATTTATAAGCACTGTGTGCCAAATTGAGAAATTCTTTTGTAATTGGAACCTCTGCAACATTTTTGAATCTTGTTAAATAATCTTTAATTATTAACCTTTCATTTAATACTCTTAAGGACGTACTGCACTTATCATCTGCACTTAGCAAGTTCACCGATAAATTTTAAACTCTTTCGTTGCAATATTTCTTTAGGTTGAAGACATTCACAATATGATATTATGCTTTCTTTCGAAAGTACCTTATTTATTACATAGTTATGAGATGCCATGTAATGTCTTTGTATTTTATACATGGCACTTAATCTGTCTTTATCACTCAACTTACGAAGAGAAATCATGGTGTTTTCTCCACAATCAACTTCAGATGCTTTTAAAAGATGCTCTAGCAGTATCATTTGATTTGCATCCACGTCAGGCTTGCATATGCGGCCAGTTATTTTTTGCAAAATTGTGTTCAGTTCGCTATATAAAACATGAACCAACGGTTCTGAGCGCTGAAAGAACTGAAGAAAACCACCGAAAAGTTCAGAACTTTCAATAACAAAGTTTATTTCAACTTCAATATCAATGTATTTTAGGTATCGAATAATATGCTTATACTTCTCCGTTTGCATCAATCTGTTTTCATTCGCAGGAATAAACACTAAGAAATATTCTTCCAGTGCAGGCCATTGCTCAAGGAGTCGTTCACAAGCTGGTCCTACAGTCAGCCACCTACTAGAAACATGTTTCAGAAAACGATGCCCTGGGGCATTTTTTTTCTTTTGAATGCACCGAAAATCATCCTGTCGTGAGGATAACTTTTTCAAAAAATGATAAACATCGATTGCTAATTCACATGTTGCATCACCAAACTCTTTTAAACCTTTCAAGAAGGCATTATTGACAGTGTGAAGATTGCATGTTCCAACATCCAACAGGCCTTTTCTTCCTTCTTCAACAAGTGTATTATTAACTAAATTCCACACTTTTTTATTTACGTTTGGTCCATCAGAGCTAAGCATCAACAATTTGCTTTGGGACAAATTAACAGTATTCAGAACACTTATCCTTTGCTGTGGCATGTCCTAGGAAAACTGTTTGCAAACAACTTGCCTTTCTTCTTCAGACCAAAATCTGACCATAAATTGCAGTCCTTTTCTATCTGCATTGTTTATCATTTCGCCATCCCAAGAAACAATTTTTGCGTTATTTTTCCTTTTTTTCCGGCCCCATGCACGTCCCGCCGGGGGCCCCCCCCCCCCCCCCCCCAGATCCGGCACTTGCAATCAGCATTTGCAGAAAAGTTGGGTGCCAGAGAACTACGTCTTAGTTTAATTTTGGCGCCAAGACAGCCGGCGGCACGTTTTCAAACCCTACAAACGATAAGCAAAAAAAAAAAAAAAAAAATTAGTTTGGTTTAAACTTTTTTTTTTTAATATAAAGGAGTAAAAAAAACTTTTGCCTTAAAAGGGAAATTTGCTTATCGTATGTAGGTAGCCAAAAAGGCTGTGTCTACAGTATCGGGCACCTGACCCTTCACAGCGTTACCAGCGATCATGGAAAACAGGCTTCCGCATTTAATTATTACCTTCTAAAGTGGAAAAAAAAGAAATATGACCTTTAAAAATGCTACAAAAGTCGTAAAAATAGATATCAGACCTTTATTTTTCGATAAACAACGACTCCTCTCGAAAAGCTCAATGGCGGCACGTCACAATCAATTAATCCAATAATATTATCAGGAAAGGAGCAACATTTCAATAAAAAAAATGTATATATACTGCTTTCGAGAAATTCGTTATTTTCGTTCTTTTTTTAACATGGTGCTTTCGCGGCAAATAGAGACAGTGAAGATTAAAACAAAGCAGAATAAAATCCCCTTCACCCTAAAAAAAAAACAACAAAAAAAAAACTATCGTCTAATCCATTTAAGGAACTTTCTCCAAAAGAATAACTGATAATGTTAATTTGATGCTAAAAAAAAATGCTTTGCAATGGACGTTTTACCACACTGGCTTTAATTAATATTTTATAATGCTAGCTTTACAGTACAGAACTCATTTACCAATACATTTTTTTTCACAGCAAATAAAATAGAAATGTACTTACTTGTTTTAATGAAACAGCAGCAAATGTTCTTTACTAAACAACGGGTTCACTGATGCTGTAACGGAACAAACAAACGAAACAAAAGGCAACAACAAAGGCCTATAAACAAGTCAAAGTATGCTCGCGACCATCACGACACGGAAAACAAGACACGGGTGTAGACGAACTGCGCACGTGCAGTGTTTCTAAAAATCGGAAGAACACAAGTCTCTCCTCTTTAGCTCGCTTTTCCAGTGAATGAACGGCTTCCATGATTGGTCAAAGTTAATCAACAGTTCCGATCCGGCATTTCCAGCGAATATTACGTTTTTTCTTATTGGGTTGAACTCGGAATAAATGAAAGGTGCCGAAACCAATTAACATTTCCAGCACGGCATTTCCGGTGAACATTAAGTAACTGTATGTATTCAGTGGCGAAGTGAACATGAAATTTTCAAGAAAAAGTCGCCTTAGTGATAAAAAAAAATCGCCCCTTTTTAGAAAACTGCTGAAAATAGTTGCTGTTGGGCCACTTTTTGCTTAAAAAAAGTCGCCATAGTCGCCAGGAGCTGAAAAAAGTAGCAAATAGTTGCATTTTAGTAGCATCTGGCAGCCCTGCTAGTCACAGAGGAGTGCCCAACTAACTTGAAAACGATTAGCTGCCTCCAAAAGAAAGGACCTCGTGAGCTTGTCACCAGCGCAAAACGTGAGGATAAAACAAAAGCGAAAAGCGTAACAGCGCACCTAACCGTTATATCGATTGTTTCAAAGAATAAAGAACAAAAAATAATAACAATAGTAGGTAATCAACAACTTCGAAACAGAGATAATTTCCCAAGTTAAGCTTAAATAATCGCGAAGAAAAACTAAAAATAATGATTTGAAATTAAATTAAAAAAAAAAAGATATTTGAGATTATTGGCTACTTAAATTGAACATTATTTCTATTTACCCGTAATGATAATTCCGCATATTACTTTATTGACATATAAAAACTTGAGTCATCTACATTCGTTCGATTGTTTATAAATATTCATCTCATATTAGATAGTGAAAATATCATCTATTTCTGCACCTTTCACTAGTATACCTGCGATAATGAGTCGTAAATTTTTCTCCTGCCTTAAATTCAAAATCTCATCCACCTTCTTATCAGGTCCGACAGTTCCTGACAGTCCGTCATTCCAAGTTATCAGCCAGCCATTGTAAAGGCTATAAGTTACGGACCATTTAAAGAAACATATCCGAATGCTTTTCTTTCGAATGCTATAAACCCATGATTCATTCCAAAGCCATCCCCTTCTTACGTATGGATTTATCTATTAAAAAAATCTCTTTATATATTATAAAAAAATTTATATAAAAAAATTCTTTATATATTATATTTTTACACTGCTATTAGTTGTATATGTCTTGTTGATTTTTGTCTTGTCTACTTCTATAAATGTTTTGTACATTTATGTACATATTTACTTTTAATAGGAATATTATAATATCACAGAGTATCTTAAATAAGTTTTGAAAAACATTTTGTTAGGGTGCAAATGACCGCTGCAGTTGAAGCACCCATAAACTAAACTTCCATTAAAAAATCTCTGCTCTTAGCACTCAGAAAATTCTGAAGTAGTGCAGTCACCTTACGTTAATTAAAATGAATTCTAATGTCTTTATCAGTGAGCCATTCCGACACATTCTTAGAAAATAAAGGAACTGAATTACTATCCTAATTCACTCCAACCTTAAGCTAAATAGTTTGACTATTGGAAAACGGGAGACAACCCGAATGCAAAGCTCCTTTCTTCAAGAAACACCCCCGTTCTTTTATACTCTACAAAAAAAAAATTACATTTTTAATTTTCATTCAAATCAAACAAAGGTATCCTATGCATTATACGGAGCACTAAGCTTTCTAGTTTTTCGTGTCAGATCATAAGGTCTAGTTAGGCCTATCAAAGTTACATTCTATAAAAAGAACAAAATGTATGCAACTTGGCTGTAAAATTTATTGTCTGGCCGACCGATTTGCAACAAACAGTAAAAGATTTTGAGCAGTTAGGAGAAATTTCATTTCCAGGCGTAATTGTTGCTATCGATGGCACTCATGTACCCTATTCGGCACGTAAACATGAAAAAAACATACACATTAACAGAAAACAAGTTGCAACAGTTGTATTACAAGCAGTGTGTGATTCTAAATATATGTTCACTGATATCTTTGCTGGATGGCCCGGTTCATCAAATGATGCAAGAGTTTTTAGAAACAGCCCTCTTGGTCAAAGATTATCTGAGGATCCTTCATTCATTCCAGAAGGCACCCATCTGATAGGAGATTCAGCATACCCACTATGTAAGCAACTAATGAAACCTTACAGAGACAGTGGTGAGCTTTCTCGCAAACAACATTATTTTAATAAAATACTCAGCTATTCTCGTGTCGTAATAGAGCAAGCTTTCGGAATTTTGTTTGGGCGTTTCAGAAGGTTGAAGTATTTGCACATTTTAACCCTTTACTGCCCATTGGCAATTATAATGACCATTCAGGAAAAAAAAATTTTAATGTCTGCTGAGAGTAGAACTATCTTTAAACGTCCACTGACAACTACAGTGTACAACACATCTTCTGTAAATTGCCGCTAGATGTCTGTGCATTCAGCTTCTTGGAATTCATATTCAAAAATGGCAACCAGTAGTGGAAAAAGGGAAATGGTGCCAATTGTCATCACTGCAGCATGTGTCTTACATAACTTGTGTATTTTACATAATGATGAACCCCCTGATATCAACAAAAAGAAAAAAAGGCAACTTGCATATGAACAACAAAGTGAACCCACAGGACTTGCGAAGCGCGATAAAATTGCCCATCAGCTGTATTTACAAAAGCAATTAAATGAATGCATGTAACTAAATGTTAAGAGTCGCTTTAAGTTTCATCGAATTCATCAAATTTGTTTATTTAAATAGCCTGTAATGTGGTATTTACAGGGTGGTTCAGAATTCATTGTTCAACCTTTTAGAGGAGGTGATTTTAAGCAAAAAAGTTCATATGAACGTGGGTCCGAATTCGAACGTTAATTCGAACGTTAACTGAGATATGAACAGAAATAAAAATGCCGCCACCAAGATCAACAATTAACAACTCAGGTTCTGTAACATCTCGGATGATGAAATTTGGGAAAACAACAGGTACATACAACTTTGTATACCGTTAAATTTGACCGAATTACAAATAGTAGTTTCGAGTTACGCAGTCAACATCGTAACACGTGCTGGTTAATACCTATAAGTAAGCACTGATAAGATGTTGAATGCCTAATTCGGAAACTACTTGTTGTAATTCGATCAAATTTTAACGGAATATACAGTTTTATGTACCCTATTAATCTCCCAAATTTCATTATCCTAGGTAGTATAGAACCTGAGTTATTAACATGTTGATCTTGGTGGCGGTATTTTTATTTCCTGTTTATATCTCAGTTATCGTTCAACTTCGGACCCGTGTTCATATGAACGTTTTTGCTTAGAATACCCATACTACCTCACCTAATTGTATTGTAGATTTGTTTTTGGTGCATTTACCCTGCTTCAATAAACAAAATGTAAACAACATAAATTTTTGTAAGAAATTGTTTAATGACAAGTAATTTTTTTTAACAAATATCATTGAGGCATCACAATACAGAATAGTGTAAATTGAGATTTGACCTGACTAGTTTTGGCTTTTATTGATGGCTTTTTCCAAGTGTGTTTAAGCGATGATTTACATTTGGAAAAATAGCAAGAATAAAAGGGAAAACTAGTAGTGTCAAATTTCAGTTTATGCTAAGTTGAATGTGATGCCTAAATCAAGTTTGTTAAATACAAAATAAAGACAAATTCAGTATTCAAATGTTAAAATTTATGGTTGTAAAACTGCTTAGTACGTCGGCTAAGCGGTTAATAGCTTGTATTTTCCTCTCCTCCAATTCCATTGATTGTTGCCACCTCAACTCATTTTTCTTTTCCTTGCTCTCCAAGTACTTCATAAACCACTGCAGAGGTTCTTCATTTTTTAAAAATTTTTTGGGGGAATTAGGTATTCGCCGTGTACAGGTGACTGTGCTTGTGGAAGGTGAAGGATCTGGAGATGGTGCAGAGTACATTGAAAGAAAAGATGCAGGAGGAGAGCTATGGTTGGTAGACACAAGGGGAATCGGAGCTGGAGAAATAGGTTGAAAGTTCAAAGGAGAAGGAATGGGACTTGTAGATAAAAGAATATCACGAGCAGGAGGGCTTTGAGTTGTCAAAACAGATGGAGAGGAGCAAGGTTTTGTAGAGGAAGGAAAAGATGCAATCAAATACTCCGGTGGAGGCCTAATGTTTACATTTTCCTCATAAAACTTATTAAAAATGGTAAAGTATTCCCAACGCACTTTTCCGGCTCCTGAGCTCTTTGTCAGAGTTCTTCCGGAATGTAACCATTAAGCTACGGTCACACTTTGCAATTTTCAGCCGCGCTTGCAACTGCAACTGTTGCAGCAACACATTGTAAACGCCATTCAGCGGTCACACTTTGAAACACTGTGATTGCAACCACTTATATTTTGACCAATGATATTACAATCTGGCATTCAGACCAAAGAAGAAAAGTAGGAAGAAGTTTAGGTCGTCTGCTTATTTGAAAACATGGAAAAATTCGGAAAGAAGAAAAAAGCTATATTATTATTAGCTTTATCAGATATTTACGTCTAAGCTGGCACCAATTTCACGCCAGGCTTGCAGTTTTAGATCCTTCCGGCGATATTTTATGGAATTGGCATTCCAAATACAATCATACTGCTCTATGAGCTCGATAAAACGTGCTTCCTTCTCCGAAGTCCAATTCGCCATTTTAAAATAAAATTTGTCTTTTGGAGTTACTGCAACACTAATTATCTTGGAGTTACTGCAACACTGAAGCGTTCTGATTGGTTGGCGTTACTGCAACCAGCGAGAGAAAAACAAACTTTTTGTTTCTTGGCGCGGTTGCAGCCGCGCCATATTCGGAGGGGGGTTGCTAGGTAATGGGAAGAGCCGTTGCGGTTGCAGTTGCAAGCGCGGTTGGAAATTGCAAAGTGTGACCGTAGCTTTAGGTTACGCCACTTGTGATCACACTGTGATGCAGTCATTGCATGACCAGATTTGTTCATCTTCTCTGCAATTTTCCACCACAGCTTCACCTTCTGACTGGGTTTACCAAATTCTTCTTCCATGTCCATACGATTCGCTATAAGTAATTTTGTTGCCAAATCCGACCATTCAGCATCTAAAACATTAAAAAAATTCTTTACTTACATTTGAACTTCATTAAAAATTGTATTCAAGGAAACAGTTTTCAATCAAAACAATTTAAACCTTATAATAACCTGTGGAACACTTATGAAAGACCAGAGAAAGACTGCATGTTTATAATAGTCTTTATTTATCTATCTACGATATGCAATGAAGACAGCTTAGCCGTCAAAAAGTATATACAGAAGAAAAAATAAATACTAATCGTGCATGTGCGGTCTTTTCCGTTTCTTGATCGCTTCACTTTAATATGCAGTAAGTGGATTAAAAATTTTTCAAAACATATTTGTATTTTATGTAACTGCATTTACCTAAGTTTAGAACAAACTTACCTTTGCGTGACTAATTATTTTGATGATTTACATTTTTAGAACTGCTATGTTCACAATCTGAAACGGACAACAAAAAAGGGCAACATGTATCCTTAATGATCAATAATCATAACATTTATTAATAATATTTATCCTTACCAGTCTCACCAGCAGCTGTAGACATGGAGTTGGGGCTAGATGAAATTGGAGCTTCATGAAGTTGGGGTTGGCTGAAATTGAGGCTAGATGAAGTCGGGACATCAACATCTATTCTTTCTGTATAATTCAGAAATAATACAATTGAGGATACTTCTGATATTTCGAATTGCTTTAAACTACATGTTTTATAAACTACAAGGACGTATTGAAAAGTAATACCTCCATGGCTGTAACCTTTTTATTTGTTAACCGATTTTCAAAATTCTTTTTGTATCTTATACTCATATTTGTCCTCTATGTAATGCACCATTCACTTTTCGACATAGTCCCCATCCCTTTCCATGCATTGCGCCAACGCGTGACTAGTTGGGTGAACCCGTCGGAGAGGAATTCCGGAGTTGTTGTCGACACCAGGATTGAATGGCAGCTCTGGACCCTCTCTGGAGTCGATAACGTCCGCCCGCACACGAGTCGCCACACACCATAGGGGTTGCAGCGCCTTCAGTTCAAAGATGAAGGACTTTGCACCTTGCCGCTTTCACCGCTTCCCAAAGAAGAAAGAGCCTCTTAAGAGACATGAGTTGGTTCTGACGGCGAGGTAAACGCTGCCATTCAATCCTGGTGTCGACAACAACTCTGGAATTCCTCTCCGACGGGTTCACCCAACTAGTCACGCGTTGGCGCAATGCGTGGAGGGATGGGGACTATGTCGAAAAGTGAATAGTGCATTACATAGAGGACAAATGTGAGTATAAGATACAAAAAGAATTTTGAAAATCGGTTAACAAATAAAAAGTTACAGCCATGGAGGCATTACTTTTCAATACGCCCTCGTACAATAAAGTTTTTACCTAGGCAGTTTCCATTTGGATTGATAATTTTCAACATTGTCAACTTTGCCGTTGATATGTTCATGTCCTCTATCCCCAGTTCTAATTTTTTTTCAGCATCAAATTCATTAAGAAAATCTCTTAATCGGCTGGCATCTGAAATGCAATTTTTACTTTATTTACTTGTACTTTTAACTGTAGTGTAAAAGATTTTAAGCTAACACTGAAAACTTATATTAAGTAGGCAACATGTCTGATAAAATAGATGAGAAAATTTTTTAAATAAAACCTTTTTCCAGTGCGCATGAAATCAAATTAACGCGAAAAGAAGAATTATCTCCCGTTACCCATTGTGCGAATCGAGATTTCTTCAGGTACGGATGCGAGTCAAGATGCGAAATTTCTATAGGTTATGAACGGGTAACGGGGAAGAACCCAAAGCCAATAATACATCGGATTATTATAAATTCGTTTATAAGCCTCACGAATCTTCACATTTTTCTCTCAATGGTCCAAGCAAAAGGAAAAATGCGTGACAAGTCATTACCTTTTATTTCATCTTTAATCTAGTGGCTCTTGATTCCTTCTCCTAATCGTCTTGAATATGTCCTTCACCCCTTCGTCTGATCAAGGAAGTAAGGAGAGGGAACAGTTAATTAGGGTGTTCGAATTCTAAAGAAGGTTTAACTCCATTTTCCATTATTGTTCGAGTTCTATTGAAATTTCGCTTCTACTGCGCGCTTTCTCCCGCCCTTTCTCCCAACCTTGCTCGCAATTTACACATCAAATGGGGGAGTCAAGGCGGGCTATTCAGTGTATATCCCATAAAATTTCATCAGGCGGGTGGTAAATAAAATAGCCGGGCGGACAAAATTTAAAAACAAATAAATTATTTCAGTGTTTAAAATAAAAATAAAACATTTGCAGTGTTGTGCATTTTTGCCGGGCGTCACGCCCCTTAAAAATGTTCTGTTATTGTATTTTTTAGTGCGCGGGAAAGCTTCAGTGCCAGCTAAAACTTTATGCCTTATGTTATAACCCATTAAAACATTTTAAACAGTTGCATGTTACACTTATCTTCTTTAAATGCATTATATTCTTGTTCCTCAAGTTGCAAAAGTAGTGCAGAATGCCTATCCTCTTGATCGAGTTGACATGGAACGGTCAAAATGCTCGCCATATTTATCTTACTGCACATGCGCTAAACTCGCAAGCGGACTTCAGAGGTGAAGAGGAAGGTGTGCTAGCAGGCTGCAAGCGTGCTTGCCTTCTGCTGACGATTGGAACTCGCGGTATGGCTTGCCAACAGATGTATCTATGAGTATGTAACTTCGCGTAGCAGTGGTTAAACTTGCCAACAGATGTCGCCATATAAGAGATATGCCTTCTTTATTTGCCTTCTCGCAAGAGGTCAAATCTTTCTCAGGACTCAAGAAATGCTTAGAGAATGAGACAAATACGTACGCAGGAAACAAATGGAAGTACGTGATGGTTTGAGCTTAACAGTCTGGGTCAATATTTAGGCTACTTTTTGCTGTGGGAAAATATCAAATTCCCACGGGTAAATACAAACACTGGTGCCATGCGTTCTTCAAAAGATTGCCAATAGATGTCGCACGAGTGTTTTAAATCGCGCTATGGTTAAATATTACCATATTATTTACCATAAATAAATTGAAAAAATCTCTGAAAAAATATTAATTAGATTAAGATCTGATGAAGATATTTTGTTTGACGAAGGTGGCAACCCTAACTGCAATTTCGAAACTCTTTGAAGGTGGCAAATTACGGACTTCGAAGTTTCCTGGTTGTTGTTGTATAGTATTTGAACTTTTTTTTCCTGGCCCTGTCTTTCTTCATTCTGAGTTCTACGTGAGGAGGCCGCGGGCACAACTAGTCCTATATAAGTTCTAGTTATTTAATTATTTTCTTTATATACAGGGAAGAAGATAACTTTTATTTAAGTTTTAATATTAATTTGAATTTTTAAACTTAACAAAAAATCGAATGGAATGACTTACACTTGTAGCCGTTGATGTGGATGGATGAACTTAACTCAGAAAATATGGTCGAAATCGTATGACAATCTATTTTTCGTTCGAATTGAGGAGTGTGAAATGTCATGTCTAAATCGTTTGCGTACTCTCTTCAAATCGTTATAATGGATTCAAGTCTCTCGAAGGAAAAAATCATCACCGTGTCTCTTCAAATGTGTTACGTATTTTATTTAATTTTAATATTCAAGACTTGAGCTTGTATCTAGTAATTCATAATCTGCTTTAACAGAAATAACCCTAAAGCTGTTATTTTTAGAGGCAAAAATAATTAGATAAGTAATCGGAAGACATATTTAAGACTCGTAAAATATGACGAACCGAAATAACGAGGTTGTATGTGGATATTGACAATGAAATAACGACAAAATAATTAATTAATAAATAATAAATCACACATACTAAGATTTAGCAATCCCATACCAATTTGTAAGTTACTGTGCAGTTAATTACCTGAAAATAAAAGTTTTAATTTGAAAATAATATCTATTTAAGGTAAATTAAAGGCACCACATTGTAGCTTAAAGTTTAACGAATGAATGGAAATGAAAATTGAGTGAAATAGATTTATTACTAAAAGCACAGAAATAATAAATAAAAAAATGTGTGTAAACCTGCCCCACCCTCCCCCTTTTTTTCTTTAACCTAAGAAATGAACACCTGACATTTCATTATAAAAATTTTAATTTACTATTTATGATTGTTTTTATAAGGAACTAGCTGTTTACCCGGCGTTGCTCGGGCTGTTTTTTATGAAATGTTGCAATTTCTGTGTGTAAATATTCAGAAAAAGAACACATGTAAAAAGCTCAGAATTTATATAGAAAAAATACATGTTTTAGGATCTACTAAAGGGCCATATTTGGAGACGCTATGCATTGGAATCTTTTTAAAAGAAATATTTTTGAATTTTCCACATGAAATTTTTCTATTTTAAATTGAAAGCTTTTTTCGTTGCTAGAGCTCAAATTCGAAGAAATTTTGATTAATCTGAAAGTTAATACACAGCCAACATGAGTACATGAAAAACGTTTAGAATTAATAAACCATTAAGAAATGACGTAATCAAGCACCGAAAGGCTAAACTAAACCATTCGCGAAACCATACTTTTCAACTGCCCTATGTTAACATTGAAAGTTTCTAATGGACCATAATGATACCATTAAACCACGTAGCTTTGAACAAATTTGAACTATCATGAATTTTATGTTGTATTCATTGTTACACATCATTCCAATTGTTTGATATATTGCATGCCATATCTTAGCATTGAAAGTTCCAATGAACCATAATGGTTCTACTAAACCAGGTGCCTTCGAACCAAATTCGACTATCTTTAGTTTTACGTTGTATTCATCATTACACATCAATCCAAGATTTTTGATATATTACATGCTATATCTTAGAATTGAGAGTTCCATTAAACCATAATGTTTCCCTAGACCAGGCACCTTTGATCCTATATCGACTATCAATAATCTGAGTTTATATTCATTCATGACAGATCATTCCAAGTTGTTTTATATAAAACATGCCATATCTTAGCATTTAAAGTTCCAGTGAACCACAATGGTATCATTAAAGCAGGCGCCTTCGAACCAATTCGACTAACATTAATTTTACGTTGTAGTCATTCATTACGCACCATTCCAAGTTGTTTCATATATACCTTACCATATCTCAGCATTGAATATCCTAATGAACCATAATGGTTCCACTAAACCAGGTGCCTTTAAAACAATTTCAACTATCATTAATTTTACGTTGTATTCATTTATGACACGTCATTCCAAGTTGTTTGATATATAATATGTCATATCTTAGCATATTGAAACTTCCAATGAACCATAATGATACCATTGAACGACGTAGCATTGAACCAATTTAGATTATCATTACGATATATAAATTCATGACGCATCATTCGAAGTGTTTTGATATATTACATGCCACATATTAGCATAGAAAGTTTCAGTGAACCACAATGGTTCCATTAAATCCCAGGTGCTTTTGAACGAATTTAGACTATCAATAATTTTAATTAATATTCATTCATGACACGTCATTCCAAGTTGTTTGATATACAGGGTGTCAAAAAGTCTGGTAACATGGCAGGTATCTCGGAAATTCAGCATTGTACGAAAAAATGTCCATAATCAATAGTGAGTTATTTCGTGGGGGAAATTCATTAGTTGGGGAAGGGGGGTACTTTGAAATCTTAAATAGTTACCCCTATTTTTAATCTTATATTCAGATTGTACACAGTTTTCAAGAAATGTTTTATTCTTGGTGTTTTTTCAATTGATCCAACCGTTTAGGAGATAGAAGCCCTGAAAGTGTAGAACTTTTAAAGTTTTGAACCCAATTTTATCGATGAAGTCAAAGAGATAGAGAGTGTGTCTTACAAACATTCCTATTCTAATGACACTCTGCCGCCATATGATTGCTGCCTCCAAGACTTTGCTTGTGCACTAAAAATTTTGAATTTCTGAAATTTGATTTCGGATTCTTAAAAACCTTCAAAAAGTAGAATAGGAATGTCTTCAAGACCCACCCTCTATCTCTTTGTCTTCATTGATAAAATTGGGTTCAAAACTTTAAAAGTTCCAATACGCAGAACGATTATACGCAGTAGAAAAGTTCGGACCAAAAATCGATAACTTTTTTGTTACTAAAGAAAGAGTGTTAAAATTTTGCACCAACATAAAATAATATGTGACGCTTCTAGCGAATTGCTTTTTATTAGAATTTTTCGTAATACAATTTTTTTTAAAAATAAATATAAATAAAAGTCTACGAACTGGGTACTGCTCCAATCAGCCCTAAGGACATGTAAATAGCGTTAATGCTTCCATGTCCACAGTGGCGCAATTGGTTGGCGCGTCTGCACAGTGAGCAGAAGGTTCCTGGTTCGAACCCAGGCTGTGGAATTTTCTTTCCTAGTTTCATCAATAATAAGTGTTTTAATTCACTCCTTCTGGCATGAATGCATGCTTCATAACGTCGCCGCATGGACTGACATAAAATGTTCAAAAGTTCCTGTTCTTCGCGAATCTGGTCCGCAGCTATCGCGATTCCGGCTACCAGCTCTTCATCGGATCCCACTGGTGTCGCGTATACCAATGTCTTTAATTGTCTCCACAGATTCCAAACAACTGTTTCCTGCAGGTAGGATTTCAACTTTTTTATCTCAAAAACAATGCCTCAGAGAAAAAAATGAAAGAGGTAAATGTTGTTTAGATTATATCCCTCTATCACCTAGAAGCCGAGAGAAATATACCTGCCGAATTTCAAGTTTTTAGGCTTCATAGTTCTGGAGATTTCGTAATGAATGAATGAATGAATGAGTGAGTGTATACATTTTTCGCTCTTTCTTTTATATAATAGTATTTTCTCCCTGCGAAAATCCTCGTCGTCCTCGGCCGGGATCGAAGCCACATCTACGGGCATCAGAGCAACACCACCTAGACAGAAGGCCTGATAACGGAAACGTCATACACTGTTAAATCATCATTAGTCGACCATTGTTAATCCTATTTCTACCAATAATAAGCTTTAAATTTGATCGACTAATGATGATGTAACAATTTACGACGTTTCCGTTATCAGGCCTTCTGTCTAGGAGGTGTTGATCAGAGGAGATCACGCAACCACTGAGCCATCGAGGTCAATTAGGAAAAAATAAAGTTGTTTGCTGGACAGAGAGTAATGCCCATGCAAATGGCCAGAGAGCGCCAGTGAAAAAAAAAATCACGCTTTAAACAGTGGAGTTTCCCATCTTGTAGTTCTTCATCCATGACCATAGCCAAAGTAATTTTTTATGGCCTATTGTTGCAGAAACTTTACTCTGCATTGTAGGACATAACATACATTGGGCGAGGTCAAAAATGCAAATACCGAGTTGGGTTGGTGAAGCATTGATTATTGCTCGATTGTTAACGTATTGTTGACTATCATAGCAACAATGGCTTTCTTCACTAACTCAACTCTGTGTTAGCATTTTTGACCTCACCCATTGTTGGTCCGCGCATATAGTAGGCTCATGTCAGACAGGCAGATCAAGCAAAATATTATTTTTACCCTTTCCCCTTTGGGCCAACCTGACAGTCGGCACAAGTAAACCTTACCCTGAACCTAACGAACATCTGGTGCAAGTATGAGCTCAAAAGGATAAGTGGTTCAAAAGTTTTGAGAACATTTACAGACGCACCCTAAATAGAGCAAAATCTAAATTTTATATAGAGCTTTCCATTGAAACCGAAACTGGAGTAACTGCGCAGAAGCAGGACAGCAAAAAACTTTCGTTTCTTACCTTGAAATGTACAAACAATAGTACACATCCGAAGGAAAAACACGGAAGTTTTTTTGCTGTCCTGCTTCTGCGCAGTTAGTCTAGTTTGGTTTTCAAGGAAAAGATAAACTTTGGCGCCATCTCTTGAGTAAACAAACAAACATAAACCAAGATATATGATTTTTACCCCTTCCCCCCTACTTTAGGGACATGTAAACCTTACTCTGGACCTAAGGAATATATGTTGCAAATATTAGCTCAATCGGATAAGTGGTTCAAAAGTTTTTAGAACATTTACAGACGCACTCTGAGCCTGAATATATAAAGATAAATGCCTCTTTCATTTCATTTCAATGTTTCTCTTTCACCCGACCAGGACAATCGATGAAGTCACTGAGATCCTGAAATATTCCAATAACCCAAAAAATACCCCCATACTAGAAGAAGTAGAAATTTATAAATCATTAAACAAACCAGAAAATAATAAGGCACTTTTAAATTCCCAACAATATTTCGACAGCTACCATCTCTTACGCCAGCTGAAAGACTTTTTGTAATGTTCCACCAATCACGAAAATTCGCCCTTCAATATGTTATGATTCTTTAAATATCTTGTAAAGTTCGACCAATCACAAATATTTAGCCCTTTAGTTTGTTTCCTTGTATTGTTCAACCAATCACATAATTTGTCCCCCCCCCCCTTTTTATGTTGTATTTTACGAGCCAATCGTGTACCAGAGATTGTGTATATAAAGCATTGTAACCCCTCTCTTATGCAGACTTGAGAAAGGCAGGTAATAAAGCCGAAACTAGTCGTCGTTTTTATAATGCAGTATTGTAAAGCCTCTATTTTTTTCGTT
>JAHWFO010077215.1:0-58641 GCA_023313115.1 Rhysida immarginata | reverse complement strand
TTTCGGAATTTCAGAAATTTCCGTCGCCATGGCTAACAATGAAAAAAAAGCGCGGAAAAAGTGCTGATGGCGGGAGAGCTGAGCGAAATAAAGTGTAGTGAGCAATCTTTTTTCCCGCTCAGCAATCTCGTGAGCGCTCAGCCAAAACGAGACTGAGCGCTCTATTTAACAACGGTTTTCCCAGCGAGCGATCATTTAAACAACGCACCCAAACGCAGCGATAGATACCATTGAGATGCATGTGGAAGATGCAATTTAGATTAAATTTTTAGATGAAATATTCGTTGATTGATCCTAAATTTTCATCCGAATAAGCAAAATTTCAGGATCCTTCAATCTATGCTCCTTGGAGGTTAATAAATTCGTTAAAATATCCGAAGAAGTTATAAGAAGCAAGTACGTTTATATTATAACTTTACCGAATGTTATAGAAATGTTGCATTGTGCAATTCTCAGACGACATATAGTCTGAATATAGTTCTTTTTAAGAAAATACAATTCAATATAACAAGATTAAACTGTCTATGAAATGTGGAGGCAAAACTTAAAATAATTCTTCCTCATGTATTTTAGCGAAGATAATTATCACTCATCATTAAACTTGAATATAACGTATGAAACTGAATAACGAAAATTTGCTATTTGGGTGAAAAAAAAATAGATTTTAACTATAAGTTTTTGGTAATTTTTTTACGTCAATATTATAAACCTCCATAAATGAATAAATTTCAAAATACATTGCATGTGTAGTTATTTTTTTGTAATCAAACGGATAGTTTTTCCAAATTATAATTTTTAAAATTTTCTATCAAAATATAATTATCAAAGTAATTTTTATATTTAAATCAAAAACTTAAATTTAATAGCTCCTGTTTTATTAAATTATATTTGATATTTTTTATAATTATAATTATATTTTTTTAATAATTTAATAATTTTTATAATTTAATAAAATTAAAATTAGTAAAGTGAAATTTTTGATATAAATATAAAAATTAATTTAATAAAAGTTTAAGTTATATTTTAATAAAAATTTATAAAATCATATTTTGATAAATAAAATTACAAAAACTGCACACAATGTTTTTTTTAAAATTTATTAATTAAATGTAAATCGTTTATTAAGGATAAATAAATAAAGTGAAAATAAATTTAAAACTTAATCTGATTATCATTAAACTTCCTCGACGTTATCATTATTTTTATGTAAAAAATTATAATTGAAAACAAAATTTAAAGAAAAATCAATAGTTACAGAATTTACTGATTGTCAATTATATTTCCAGACGATAATAAAAAAATTTGCGAAAAGGATGCATTTAAGCCGAATTTTAGAGGAATTTTAGGCCATAACTTGATATGGCCAACTGGACCAACAATGGCGGATTTTGCAGCAGACGACGAAGTTTGCCGTACTTTTCTAATCTAGAGCTTTAGTGTAACGGAATCTTGCGCTGCCAATCTATTGCCACAATAATGCGCATGGCAATTATTAATATTATAATTATCGCTTGTGGCAACAGATGGAGCCTGGACTTTGTTTCTTGCGCGCCTCGCGCTGTGATGGACCCCGATCGCCCGTGTTCCTGTTCACAATACCTTGTGACAATACGTGCTATTCTCATACAAATTGACACATAAGTAAAAGAAGCCTCATATTCATATGCTACATCTACAAAGCATTAGTTTTTCAGGGTGATCCCAAAGAGGTTTTTTTTCTTCAATTTATTATTTGTCCCCTATTTGCCTTCGGGACAAAACCTTCGCTGAAATACATGAGGTGTAACTGGTTTTTTACATCCCTCAAGTTTCAGGATAATTCATCAAGTATATTTCTAGATATTCAACAAAACACCTGACAGTCTAAAATCAAAGGTGTTCATTTCATTTTGTCCAACCCTCCTTGTACATAGAAAATACACTTAAGATGGTGATATGGCTGAAACCGATATGATAAATCTACCATATAATAAATGTTGTGAAAAGAAACAATAAATTGAACTTTAATTTTTGTTGCCTTGCAAAAGTTGTCTTAGAAGTCCAACTTTCTCTGCCTCTAACTCATGTATGCTTTGCAGTGCCCTCAAATTTTCCTGGTGCTGCTGCTTATTATCCTCATGTATAGACTTCATCAATTCTTTTAACTCTCTCACCCACGCAGGCTCTTGTGACCTGCGTGGAGTTCGCGGAATTCCAGGACTGAGGGGCTGTGTACTACGGGCTGAAGAGCCCCGAGATCCTGCATCTTCCGAGGAGGCAATCGACATTGCTGGTGAAGCAGCCCTGCTAAGAGAAAGTTTAATATTAAATATACAATTTAGTCAAAGACTCGTACTAATTTTTGCCCACAAATTGCATTCTGATCTAAAAATTACGTACCTCATTAAGCAGCCTGCAATGTTGCTTGCCGTTGCAGGCGGGTCGATATTGGGATCATGCCCCATCACCGCATGTAAATCATCATAGAATGGGCATGTACGGTGCTCCACCCCGCTTCTGTTATTATGGTCTTTTGTTTTTTTGTAGGCAGTAAGCAAGTGTTTCCACTTGTTTTCCACCTGCAATGGGGTAACCATAATGTCCTTCTGGAGAGCTGTACAGAACATGGACCAGATTTTTTTTTGATCCATGTCGGCATGCTAAATTTGGCTTTATGTTCCTCATAAAGCTGTATCAGCTGCAGCGTTTGATTTTTGCTCCAGAAGAAGGTTTCTGTTATAAAAAAAAAGGAAAAATTAAATTTAGTAAAGTTAACAATACAACAGGTTATAAAATTTTTATGGCTTTCCATAAAGAAGTGTAGAAATGAGGTTTTAAGGTTTACTTCTTTTATAAAGTAATAATTACATTCCTGTCGATACTAATGCACATTTTTCCTGTGCTTTAAATCTGCCCTATTGGAACATTTCAGAGACTATAAAAATGCGTATGACCGTCTTGGTGTATGGACTCCATTTAAAAATTATTTCATAAGCAAATCAATGTAATAAGGAAATAGAAAACGCACAAGTAATGCAAATATGTAAAAATACTGGGGTATTGGCACAAGAAAGTTTTAGGACCATATGCTCTATTGTAATGGAAACGGACTGAGAGAGTTAAAAGTTATTATTTATAATATTTTCAAATCTTAAATCAACGCTTCTTCATTGAATTTTGCATTGAACTGTATTCTAATTACACGGATATAAACAGGCAAAGTTAAATAGAGTTAAAAAAACTTACCACCACCATTCCTATCAGTTGCCGCTGAATTCGGCTCGGAAAATTCATTTTCGGCTCCTGTTTCTTTATTTATCCAAGATACTTCTCCACTAAATTCTGCTGCTTCTGTGTTTTCTGCAGATGGATTCCCCCCCTAAATCCCGTTTAGGGCAAACAGGAATGTGTTCCATTATGATTTGAAATATACGCATTGAGCTATCATATGATGTACGTTTGCGTTCGCCTCCATATTTGATGTACGTTCGCGCGCGCTTCAGGCGAAGACTGGGTTGAATGCTAATCCCGCAGATGCTGACGAGCGATTTAGCTCGTCGACTTAGTGGGGCGACGAAGTGTGACTTCGTCAACGTGACTGGCATTAACAAACAGAAATAGTCGAACTGACGAGACTAAACAAACGCAGTCACGTTACTTCGTCGCGTTCGTCGCACTAAACAAACATAACCAAAGAGGCCTGCGTCAGGAACACTTTTTTAACATTTAAAAAAAAAAAATGATGTTTTGGGGGGGAAAATTAAGCAAAAAAAATTTATTCATTTTAAATCGTTTATGTCGTGAGACGTAGTAAGTAACTGAGTAAATACATGTTCTACGTTTTTTTCAATGTTTTTTTACTTCGTGATTTTGCCTGTACATATCGAAAAAATAGAGCCCCGCTTTTGTCACTTTCATAAATAAATGGGAAGGTAGGAAAAAATTAGAATATGCACGTATTTGTTTTATGTAAACTGCAATAACACTATAGATTTTTCTTTAAAAAAAATTATCTTACCTGTCAATAAAAATCAGAAGGCCAATACTGTGCTTACACTGGCCAGATGCATCAGCCTTACAGCTACACGAAACCGTAAAATTTCGTTAAGTGCAGGTCTATTCATGAGGCTTTCCATTAACATCAGACGTCTGGATACAAAGTCCCAATATGTGGCATTCGTTTGTAGTTTTTTCTGTAACTCCACAACAAATGAAATGGTTTCCATTTACTAGGGCTTCACCTTCCTCCAAACATCTTTTTCTGTCACCCACGTAATTTACAATTGCTGCTAAAGAAACTGAAAATTCGGGCTAGCACATGTTTATCACTAGAGATAATCGATTCTGACACTCAGTAATAGATTAGTAATCTTGATAGTTAATGCGGGAATAATGGAGTGTTTACTATAGCGATTCCACTGCTTATGTGCTTTTAGTACTCTTTTCGAGCGTCATGTTGATGACGTGATCAAGCAACCGTAGCGCCCTCCATAGGTCGTAGCGGTAACGAATTTCACGAAAAGAAGTGAAAATTTCACTAAATGTTTCCTTGAAACGAATAGTAAAGGGTAAACCCTTTTAAAGTCTCAACCAATGTATCTTCAACCAGTTCATGTCCCTCAGTGTCCTTTTTTCTGATAGCGGAGAGGGGTCAAAACGAGATATCGAAAAGAAATAATTAAATGTCTTAACGTGTAAAGGTTGTAGAAAGGTTTAAAATGGCTGAAGTGAAAGAGTTACTTTTTCTCTACATATAAATAAAAGAATCTCTAGCTAAATATATCTGCAACAAATGAAATCGTTTATTTTTATCAATGCCACCATGTATCTCACTTTGCCTCCATACTAGGGGCAAAATGAGAACATACTGTATCGATTTGCCCCGCTTGAAATTTGCACGATTCACTTCTGTTGGTCTAGTTTACTTTTATTGCAGCTACATGTCTGGAAAAAAAATTCTTCAAAAACTCAACTATACATGAACAACGTTTAATGTATAACAGAAAATGTCAAAATTACAATTATCATTTGCAAATATCACAGGGGTATATCAGCACCATGTCCCACAAGTTGCACAGGTGTATATTCACATGTCGCAGCACACTCTTCATGTGCCCACAAGTTGCACTCGCCGCATTTAATCCATTGTTCATTGAATTTCGAAGTTGAAAACTTTTCCCCACGAAACATGCATGATGTGTCAGAATCATCCGTCGTTTTATCCAGCAATTTACGTCAAACATTATTTTGGGCAGATTGGGAACTACCACGAGTTGCTCTCTTCCTTTTACATTTTCCATGAGCATAACTTTTTGCTTTTGTTGCAACAGTTCTGACCTGTATGGAGAACTTGTGATTATGGCCGTTCTTCCACTTTTTCGACCTCCACGAGTGCGTGCAGTTGTTTTTTGTGCTCGTGGGATAAGCAAAATGTCAGAGGGCGAAATATAGGAACACCCTGCCTATGGGAATGGATCAGATATATGTGGCGTACGTTGAGTTACTGGCCTTTCTGTTACTACGCTGTTGAAATCTTCTCTGCCATCTTCAACTACAGGAATTCCATCTCTTCCTTCATCAACAAGTGTGGGCGCACTAACAGGTGCATCTAGAGTGCAGGAATTATACTGCTCATTCAGCTTGAAAGATTATCCATCTAACAGGTTGTCTGTTGCTTCTGCTCCTGCATAATCGCTATCTTGAAATAAGTCTCGATTAAATGGCAATACTCGTCTTCTGAAAATCATTCAGAGCTGTTGTCATTGTTGCTGCTTTCGTGTAGGCTACACTAAACAACTGCGGCACTTGCCTTGTTGTCACGGTACGTCCTGGATGTTCTCTAACCAGGTGTTGTCCTTTTGAGAGTAGTAGGTGCTCAATGGTAACATAAATGAAACGTCAAGAGGTTGAAGGGGATAGCTGCTGTGTGGTAGAATGCAGATGATGATGGTATCGTTTTCTCGTGCTTTGTTGATCACATCAATGTTTATCGCATGAGTAGAATGACCATCCAAAATAAATAAAGATTGATTACTTGATGTTGGAGTAACATGGCTGAGGAAGTGATCAAACCATTTGATGAAGATATCAGTTTGCATCCAACCACTTTCATGGGCTACACCAACTGCACCTGGAAAGTTCAGGCTTCATTCCTTTTCTAGGAAAATTAAATAACGGTGGAATATAATGTCCTGCAGCAGACATGCATATTACCACTGTCATCAGTTGACCTCTTTCCGCTCAACTTACTTCACCAACCTGGCGTCTACCTATTTGGAAAATAGAAAAACATTAGCCTCCAATAAAAATAAGAAATAAGCTATGACTTTCGATTTTTACCTTTAAGAGAAATCACTTTTGCGCGTTTATTTTGCACAGTTGACATGTCAGTTTCATCAACATTATACAGGGTGAATACAAAAGTCTGAACCCTCCTTTCATTTTTTGAACCGAAGCAGATATGTCAATTTTGATGAATCCAATGAATAGGAAGTTGTGGGTGGCCTATCCCATGGTGCACTTTTCATCCTCCCAAATATGCAAATTAGGATACATTCAAAATTTATCTCAAAAACCGTAAGGGATAGAGAAAAACCCAATTGCAAACTTGTTCAGCATAAAAAAACAAACAAAAAAAAATCATCCAAATCGGACCAACCAATCACCCACAATCACGTGGTGAACTGTTTGTAGCTTACAAACAGTCACACTGCACAAGGAAAACTGAATGTTGATATTTCCACCATGTAAAGCATGCAAATCAAAAAATTAACATAAATTACCATACTCACATTCACTTTCATGCGGAAAAGCAAATAAAAGGCATGTTTCAGCACACAGAAGACAGAACAATTCCAGGATGGCAAGCTATACTGTTCCGGAAATGGTCAATATGATTGTAAGTTCACCACGTGATGTTTCACCTGAGCAGATACACAACGGCTCTCCAATGCTTTGTTCTTCTTACGTACAACTTTGTGGTTTGTATCGTTTAGGAGACAGAAGCGGCTTTCATCGCTGAAGGTGAGCTTTCTCCATAGTTCCGTTGTCCATGATTGGTGTTGTTGTGCCCAGGCCAATCGTTGCTTCTTCATACGTGTAGTCAGTAATGGTGTCTTCTTAGCTTTGTGGAATGTGTAGCCTTTTTCTTCCAACGACGAACTGTTGTTTTTGAAGAGACGTGTTTCTTTGTAACCCTATTCCATTTCGCTGTAATTTCTGAGGATGTTTCTCTACGTGATTTCGAATAATCGATAGCAAATGCTTGTCTTCGGCTTTTGTTGTGATTCGCTTTCTGCCACTTCGTGCTTCCACAGAGCAGGATCCAGTTTTCTTGTAATTGATTATAATTCGTTGTTAGCTGCAGGTCCTTTGCTATTTTGATTGCATTTCGTTGTTTTTCCATTTTTGAATGATTAATTCTCGAATGGATTGAGGAATTTGTTTCGTTGGTGGCATGTTGAATTAGTTGAATGTTAAAATCACATTGAGCAATTTTATGTACACTACATGGAACATCCCATTTTCTGGAGGGTTCTCTGTAGCCTACTTTGCATGTTTTATCAAGAAAATCAAAGTTAGAGCCTCCTGTTTTAATATTCTGCTCTTGTCTCCAAACTTCTGTCGTGATTGGGATAAGTCTCCAAACTTTTGTCCTGTGTGGTATTTTGTTCTTATTTTTATTTATTTTCGTTGCTTAAATCGTTCATTTGTTAAAATATGATGGAAGTCTAGATAGGAAACTGGTTCAGGTCTCTGTCTTTATTACTGTCTGGGACATTTGCGTTTTTCTGAACAACGAGTCAACTTTTTCCACCAGTCTCCATATTTTTGTCCATAAGTGTAAATGCATAACTTAATGGCTGGGTCCATTTTTTAATCAATCCTTTAACCATAATGACCAGAGCACTATTGCAAAGTTCCTGGCTAACTTCTTTGCCACTATTTTGAAAACCAATAATTTGATCCCTTGACTGATCATAACTGAGGTTCTTCTTAATAGTTACTTCATCCATCAAGACTACACATAGTTTTTCTTGTGGTGAAAAGATTGATATTTTACTTTTCAGTGCATCCAGCAAGTGCTGGTTTCTATCGCAATGCTTTCTCCACTTTTTTATCCTTCTAACTATGATGCTCATTGAAGGAAGTGCAAAAATTTGCTGCATCATTCGATATCGAACTTTTGTTTCTCAATGCAAGAGCAAATGTCTTCATTTCACTATTCCATCGTATTGGTTTAGATTCAGAGGATAACAGTTGTGCTCTGAAGAATTCAGACTGCAATGGGACAATTTTTTTGTATAAATGATATCACATTGTCAATACATATTTTTGTGATTTTTCATTTTTATGAGTGAGGCGCCAAATTTTGCTGCGTAAACGCCTGATTGTTTTCAATAAATTAATATTAATATTTTCACCTTCTGTGATGTTATCTTTTAAAAAAAATTACATTTTATTAAATAATATATATATATATAAAATTATACCAAGAACAAAAATGACATTTGCAATATCGATTTAGTTCACCTCTTATATCTGAAACATTGGTTAGATCCAGTCTTCTCTCTAACATTGACTGGAATGTTTTGAACCTCTGAATAGAAAAACATATATTATTGATTGCATATCTACAATACAGTTTCAAAAATTATGATCATGTGCTGAAATATATCTTTATCTCATCTTCATGCCATTTTATTCCTGTCAAATATGAGCAGCAAAACACATAATATATTTACAACTCCTGCTTGTTGTAGAACAAAATACAAAAACAAGCCCAACATAATACAATTTAGAAGGGAGAGTTGGTTTATACAACCCCTACACGTTTCAAAATAACATGATCATCCCTTGTAGTGTTCAAAAAAATACATGATCAGGACCTCAGTTTAGTGGTTTAGTCCAAGCTACCGCGCATTTACATATGCTTCATTTTCAGCTTAGACAACTTACATTATTGCAAATTACTCCACTACGGATTGTGCTTATATATCAGTGATGATATAACTGAACATAGGGAGGAAGAAACATTTTCATCTCAGATCCATCACCTTATCATCTACACGCTTAATAGCTAAAGAACTGTGTGAGAGCAACGCCACCTAGAAAACATAGCCTTCTCACTCATTGCTGACGTCATCACAGCTGGGCTGGTGGTTGAGGAAGGCAACTTTGTAAGCTACTGATATATTAGATTAGAATTCATAACAGTGAAGTCTCCTACAATTTAAATTTATTAAAAATGAAAACAATGATGCAAAAAATGCAAATTATTTGATTGGTTTATGGTAAAGAATTTTATTTGAGAAAATATAAATAATTACAAAATAATTACAGAATAGCTCAGTATTGCAATGTTTTTAATTTACGACAATTTTTCGGCATTCTTAAATGATCATTTCAGTTTTTACAATAATTATTTATTAGAATATTTACAATAGACTTCACAACACTATTCATCAAAGCTTCATTTTCATGCCCATTTTGGCAAATATCTAATAAAACTAACTCATGAGCTTCTATGAGAGAGAGTATTGTAGATGACAGCACACTCCTTTGAGATGTACAGTTTAAAAAAGCCTCTTCGTTTTTTTCTGATGAAATTATTTTTTGCATGACAATGAATGAATAAAATGCAACATCTGTAACATTAGGATGAGGGTACACAAGACCACCTCTGTCTAGATTCTAGATTTTTTATTATAACATTCCTGTGGTATTTCAGTTAATGGTTTTGAAACTGACAAATATTGATTACAGGCTGTACATTCAAATTTCTTCATAGTGACATATGAACTATAACCTGCAATATATACTAACACAGGCAAAATGTTTTTGTTGTTACTAACATCATCATCCGTAACTTCAATTTCAGAAAACATTGTATTGTTGATTAATAAACTCGTATCATTGTCATGTTCAGATGAAAAATCATTCACAATAACATTACCATATTTTTTGGATTGCAACTGAAGTGGTAGCAAACTCTGAATTTGTAATTTCTTTTCGCTTTCAATAATCTGACGAACCGACACATGATAATTAGAGCCTGACAATTGTCGGTACTGCCCAAAGCGTTTTCCCAATCGGTCTGTTTGGACTTTACCAGGCAAGAAGTATGTCAGACTGATCTGATTAAAACTATAACTTGCAATTTCAAGAATAGCTTGTGTAGTTTGCTTCAGTGCACTATGGTTTCATCGCTAAGACAACCTGCAAATTTTCCAATTTCCAAACTTTTCCACCTATCAAGCCAATCAACAAATTTTGTTAGAAATTCAAAACTAGAATGACTACCATTATTTACTAATGGTTCTTGATACACATTTCTTAATCTTTGATCTTTAAGAGGAGTTTTAACATTTAAAATTTGCCACCATGTTAAGATAATTTTTAAAAAGTCTGCTGTGCTTTTATAAAATGGCAAGCTATGCTTTGGTCCTAACAATTGAAGGGCAGAAATGAAATGTTCATTAAACACCTGTTGTACTAATTTAACATTTTGGCGTTCAAGTGATGATGGGTATAATGCTTTTAATGTCAACCCATGTCCATGTTTCAGAATGTTTTTTGTCTCCAATTCATGTAATGCAGGGTTCTCCCCAGGCCCTTTTAGCGGGCCGCCCGGCTGTTTTCACTGACCGCCCGGCTGATTGCTGTGGTGAAAATTTGTCTTTCTTCAAAAGCCTTCTCTTATTAAAATAAATCTGTCCGTTTGTAACTTTATTTATATAACTAAATTTTAATATAAATATTGTTTAATCATCCATGTAAGTAAGTTAATACTTAATTTCAAATTTAATGACTGTTTTCTTTTATCAAGTACCATATTTTCTCCTCGGGTTGATCTACACCGAAAGCGCATCCCCATTCCCTATACACTATGATTAAATCACGAGGATGGCGCATGGAATTATGGGATTCACCACAGAAAAACACAAAAACACGTGCTCGAAACTGCCTGAAAAGATAGCTGAGAGATACTTGTCTAATTTAATTTTCTTCAGTTTAATTCTTCCGCTGAACAAAAACACGCCGTTCACTAACGTATAATCTGAATATTATAATAAATATTGAACTACTGCATTCGTTAACTAAGCAACCAATTTCACAGACGATCTCTTATCAGTTGAATAAGTAATTTGCATTAAGCCCGTTACTTTTATTCGGGTTCTAAGAGAAATAAGTCAGTCTTTGGATGATCCATATTTGTCACTTCATTGCAGATTGTCATTAACCGACGATTAACCTGTAAAAATGGTTATAACATAGAGCTACGCTACCAAAATCAAAAGCCATTATGAGCGTAGTGATACATGGATTACTTTCTTTGATCTCCCTTGGCAGCGAAGCTCTTAAGCAAGGAAAATATCTTGACGAGAATAAAATAAAATTGAATTAAAAGAAAGCTTTTTTTAATTCTTAAAATTCGATTTAATTAAATTAATGATTTGTGGAAAGACAGAAGCTTAAACAGTATATAGTCGGCCTAGAAGTGGACTTAACGTGGCGTTGCTCGAACAGCTGATAGTGGACTTATGTAGTAGCGCAAGAATACAAAGTCTACTCATCAACGTGTGTAAAATTCATATGCTTTCTTTGAGCTAAAAATATTTATTTTGGGGAAACTTGCAGCATTTAAACTCAAACTGTGAAATAAGCGAGAATAGTTTTATTTAATGTTTTATATTTTTGCTGGGCCTCTTTTTTTTTTTATTTTCTAATATCCGATAAAAATGGCCGATGCTGATAGAAAATTTACAATCTATTCCAATAAAGAAAAAGAAATTATACAGTAGATAAATAAACAAACGCTGATTTATTATCTTAATAAAACTAGTACATGTCTATTTAAGCCGTTTAAAGATTTTTACCGTTTTAGACACAAAAATGAATTTGAAACCGCTTAAAAATTAATCTTACAATGGAACACTCGGAAAAAACGATTCGCACGTCGTCTGCTGCCGGGCGACTTATCGCACGTGCAGTTCTATCCTGTATTGAACATCGACGGAAATTACTCTAGTCTAATGTTTAATTTTAGTTTGATCATTTATTTCGGCAATCTTTCTCTATATAATTGAATCTAATCCATATTGATTTATATATCAGTATATAAAGCACTATTGTCAACTCCAGCTAGTTTTCCACATTCCCCCTACTGATGAGTCATGCTTTCTTGTTTGTTTAAATTAACGCATGCCTAGATTATGTCTACTAACACACATTAGTGAAGTTAGAATTAAGTGATACACGTGATACATCTGTTAATAACAGGATTTGGTGTTTATTATTAAATTGAAGCACAATGAGTAAAAAGCCAATCCAAAAGAAGACATTATTCAATTACGAGAGGAGATCAAAAAACTAAGTTGGACTTCCACGGTATGGCCATTTATTACACCACCTATACAAAAGCAACACGGCTACAGCAGCATACAATGTAGGTTCACTTTTCCCACATAATCCCCAAGAGACCCTAAACATTTATCCGAACGATCAACCAACTTTTCGATTCCGGTTGCATAGAAATCTCCTCCAGCGTTTTGTAACCACGAAATCGTTGTCCACCGAGTTCCGTTTTGAGATTACCGAAAAGATGAAAGTCGCATGGCGCTAAGTCGGGACTGTATGGAGGATGTTGCCAAACCTCCCACTTGAATCGCTGCAGCAGTTCGCACGTTTGGCGGGCCTTGTTAGGTGTTGCGTAATCACACCGGCGCTCAATTTCCATATACAGCACTGATTTCACGATGAATGTCCCGTGCAATTCACCCGTTTGGCCCATAGAAATCGGATTGCTGCTCACACCTCAAGTTTGGAGTGGACATCCAGTTGACGCGCCATTGCTTTTAGCCTGCTAGTCACACAAAACACCACGGGAAACCACAGCAAGCGTCCTATCCGATGTCTGCGCAGTTAATGTCCCTTTCTCCATGGATGAAGAAGACATGGGTGCGACACTCTGTTTCAATTCTTTTGATAATGAGCCAAGCTTAAGCAACGCTCGCCGTGGTTGGCATCCGAACTATTACCCATAATTCAACGCGCAAACCATGCTCTGCGGGCAGCCTAACTCTCCGTTATCTGGGTTATTTAATATTTTTACAAGATGTTATTTTTCTTCTCGGCTCTTGTCAAGACTAAAATGAATCTTTATTCACTTTGATCGATAAAATAACATACAAGTGAATAAAGATTTATTTTAATCTTGGCAAGAGGCGAGAACAAAAATAAAATCTTGTGAAAAAATTAAATAAATTAAAAAATATTTTTAATCTGTTTTATCTAATATTTTATTTATTTTTATATTTTAATAATTTATTTAATTTTTGTTATTTTTTTTCTATTTTATATAATTATTATTTTTACCAGTACATCATTCAGCCCAAGATTCTTATTGTTTTGTTAAAGTAAAAAGATATTGGATTAGAAGTTAAATTTTATTCTATGCCAAGTCATGTTTTGCTGAAATTCTATGTTTAGAAACAAGCACACACTACAACACAAATAAAGAAAGAAACTCTAGTTTATTTGAAAAAACATAATAAATAAGCATACACACAGCTAGCAGTGTATTTTTTTTTACCCTACATAATATAACAGTTATTTTACAATGTGTATATATGAAAGAAAAATGACTTATGGAACAAAAATCTTGTAACAGAACAACAAACAAGATCAAAAGAGTACAGGCAGATCATAAAAAAGAGAACAAACATGATCCAAAAAAGTTGATCTGGCCCTTTAATGTAGGAATATACAAGGAAAATGACAGCAACATGTTCATATTATCTGCAATAAAATTAAATGAGTAATTAACATTATTTTAGGCTATTGTCAAACAGTTCAATAAAACAGCATACATGTATATTCTTCAAGCAAATGCACATAATAAGTGTTTCTTAACGATATTTGCAAAAGCAAAATTAAGAATTGGACAAATATGTGTGAGCTTCGTCCAAGATACAACTTAGCGTAAAAATATCTTAATTTCCGATTAACATATTATTTCCATCATTAATTAAAAGGTGATTATAAAAATTCAATAAACAATTTGTTTTAATTTAAAATATTTAAGAATTCATGAACAATATTCTGTTTAACATTTTAAATTAAAACAAAGTGCTCATTACATGAGTGAATTTTTTGAATTTTAGGAGCAGAGAGTTAATGTGAAAACAACTATAGGCCTATTATTGTTGGTTGTATGCTCAAGCATATTTGAATGACTAAAGCTATGAAACCTTTCCAATTTTAAAGTATGCGCCTTCAAATTAGAATCTGGCATAATAAAATTCTGTCTGTGTAATGTTCTAAATTAAAATTAGTATATTACGCACACTTTTGAAATTAAATGGAACTTAAATGTTTAACGCAATAGCTATATACATTTCATCTGCGAAGTATACTTTCACATTTGAATATTCATAAATAAAATTTACTTAATAATAGTTCACTAAAGTAACATTTACTTAATATTGATACTACGCGAATGTAGTTTAATGTAATGATGTGAATAATTATTGCGGAATTTCTACCTTTGATTCCCTGAAGGCATGAAAGAAAGCTGTTTGAAAATTGAAAGACCGTTGCATGACAGAAAGAGCCGTATATCTACGTTTTAGTTTCGTCTCAATGGTTTCGGTTTCTAGAACATAGTTCGGATGACAACCACCCCGCCGGAAGTTCATGTTCAGAGCGAGAGTGTCGATCCATGTCTTCTTCATCCATGCCTTTCTCCGCTTTGCCCAAGATTGCGACACACAGCGCGCTCCTGCGGCGAGTTAGTGCAACTTATTTTTTGATCTCCCCTCGTATTTTAAAAGAAAAGAAACTGATGAGCAAAGTTTTGAAGGCAACAAAACAATAGAATCGTCAATTTCTGACAAAGACCTTGCAGAGGCCGGCGCATCTGGTGAATTAACTTCAGTGTACTCAGCGTCAAATATAAAACATATATCCAAGCACCGTCAATCAGGTATTAGCAGAGACTGGTTTAAAAAATTTGACTGGTTAGTGGTGAAAGATGATGGAATGATGTATTCGTTATGTATGAAATATGAAAAGAGAAGTTCTGCAAAGAACTGACTTGGGTTACTGTGCCGTGCACTAGACTACGAAAAGAAAGTTTGACTGATCATGAAAAAAGTAAATTACACTCGAATTCTTGTACATATGAAATTGAAATACGTTTACTGCAAGACACTGGATTAGGCCAAATTGAAAAATCAGTTTCAGTTTTGATCAACTTACAGAAAGATGCTTTTTTAAGAGTTTTAAAATCAATGTACTGGTTAGCCAAAAACGAATTATCACATACCACATTATTTGAAAAATTGCTTGAACATTGCAAGGCAATGGGTTGCACTTATTTAAAACATCTTTATATTGGTAAAAACGCACATTATACCGCAGAAAGAATAATGCGTTTGCTTGAAGTTTTAGCATCAGAAATTAGATCTGAAATTCTGAATGATATACATTATGCAGATTACTTCAATATACTATGTGATGAAACAACTGACATCTCAGTGTTAAAACAGTTAATTATAAGGTACGTCGGGGGAAGATGCAATACTTAAAAACCTCCTGCAATAACTTTTAAATTTTTTGCAACCGAAAAATGTACAGTTTTTTTCCATAAAGTTTATTTCAATATGTTTTACAAAAAACAGTTACAGATGATCCACATACATACTTGAGTGGAACAAATTAAAAATTGTAAACCTTTTCAAACTGGCATCTTTCCCAATACCATGGGAAAGATGCCACATCAAAATATGGCTTTATTTTCTTCGCATACTTTAATTTGATTTAATCAGTATCACTGTTATCAATGCTATGGCATTTTCCACATCTGCCTGGCAGAACACTGCAGTCTTCATGAAACCATTTTTTACAGCCCAAACATTTTATCCAATCACTCTGTTGTCCTTTCGCAAAATAGTAACCATTGCAGATGTAACAATAATTATCTTGATCATTAGCGACCGCTTGGGAATGACATTTCTTGTTATTATTATTTCTGACTTTTCTTGTTTCCTCTTTGGGCCTGCTGATTTTTTCCCGACGCCCTTTCCTTTCTCTTGCTTCCTTCTTTTAAGGCGAATCTCTGCACGATTCTGTGAGCTGGTTAGTTCTTTCGCATGCTGTTTCTGCGTTTTTGTGGTCCTCGCCCAGCATTCAGAGTAGGAATCGGCATGATATCTGTAAAAGAGGTGGTGCTTGCTGCAGAAGTTGATGGTTTTGCATTAGAAGTTGATTCTTCAGATATTGAGGCTTCAGCTGCTGAGCTGGTAGAACTAACGGTAACATTAGTATTGGCACTAGTACCTTGACTTGATTGATTGCCAGGCAATGCTTGCGATTCTTGATTTGTGCGAACAGATATGTGGGTCATATGGAAAAATTCCACATGCTCTGAAGCCTGCAAGAGCATTTCCAACGGTTGCCGCCTGACACTTGCCTTGTTTAGCAATTCTCCATATTCGTATCTTGTAATTCTTGCTCAATTATTGGTGCGGATCCAATTTGATAAAGCCCCTTGCCAATATTTCTTCAGCGGTCCAAAAAAAGACCTATCAAGTGGCTGAAGATATTGGGTTGTGTGACTTGGAAGGCACAAAAGAACGATTTGATTTTCAGCAGCATAGTCAAGCACTTCTATATTGGAGCAATGTGACCGTTAGCAACACCATTTCAGCTTCTTTACGAGGGGTGAAATGTTCCCGTAACCATATCAAAAAGATATCCGCAGTCATATACGCAGATTTTCCACCCATTTCTACATGCGAGCCTGGAGGCATTCCTTTGCTGAGTTGATTTCGATTCCTGGTTCCTTTGAAGATACTGAATGGAGGGAGAAAATGTCCTTCGGCGTTACAGCAAGCGACCAGAGAAATTGACTCTCCTTTCTCATTTGATGTCACATGATGCACATCCTTAACTCCTTTCGTTGCAACAACAATACCTGTAGCAATTAAACATAAAGGAAGTTAATGCCCGACTTAATGGTTATATTAGCACATCAGTAAATTTTTTGACCATACCAAATAAAACACTATTTATTCACACTGTGAACATGATTATTACATATTTTCAAAAATAAATAGCTTTTTGTTTTTTTTACAAAAAAATATTTCGAAATAATCAGTACAAAAAAGTGTCTCAAAAGTATAGAGACTCATCTAATTAAACAACAATGTTCAAGCCATGTTCAAATAAAGTTACCATTGAACTTAATTACTTGAAATACTCTATCTTTCATTGATGAGATCAAGTTTTGAAGAAGACTTGGATCCAAATTAAACCAAACCATTTCGATTTCACTTTTCAATTCTGCAATGGAAGAGTACTGTCTACCGTTTGCATAAATTTTGTGTGTCATCACTGCCCAAAGGTTCTCAATAGGATTCAAATCCGGACTTTTGGCTGGCCACTTCATCACATTGATACCCTGTGCTTCAAACCACTGGTTTGTTGACTGCGATTTGTGTATACTAGCATTGTCCTGCTGAAAAATGCCATTGTTCCCAACTAAAAAAGACATGAAAGGTACCAAGTGGTTTTCTAGTGTTTCTTGGTACTTTAAGGAGTTTTGTCTCCCAGTCAAAAATGCCAAACTGGTAGTCCCATTGAAGGAGAATCCACCCCACACCATCACACTTCCACCGCCTTGCTGGTTGCTATAAAAGGATTCTGGTTCCTTCCTCAAATCATGCCAGTAAAATGCATTTCCATTGGGACCATCCAGGTTCCACTTCTTTTCATCAGAAAAAATTACAGAAAGCCACTCATCTGTCCACGACATACGCTCCCGAGACCATTCCAATCGAACTCTCTTGTGCTCCTTGGTTAGACGTGGTTTTGTCTTCTTCCTGGTGTAAGCAAGTACAGGATTTGCCTTAATACTTTTGTGTACAGTATCTTTGGATATTTGTCCACCCAATTCACGTGGTATTTTCCATAAGGAATTTGTACCAGTAGCAGCAAGTCGAAAAATCTGGCGCACATCTCGTTCAGTAGTGCTTGTTGGCCATCCTGTTCTCTTCTTAGCTTCACATATCCGTTTCTCTGCAATGATTTTGTGTACAACAGGCTTGGATCTTCCAATTTCAGCAGAAATTTCTCTAACTGTCTTGCCATTTGCTGTCAACCTCCAGATTTCACTTACATTGTATTTCATCTTTAGAAATGTCTTTTCCACCATTGTCACTCTTTATTGTGCAGAAATTAAATACAAATTATAACTTACTTTATAATTTAGACTATTCCAAAGGGTCAATTTTATTTAAAACAGGTTATGACCATTCAGTTTGGAGGTGAGTCTCTATACTTTTGAGACACTTTTTCGTACTGATTATTTCAAAATATTTTTTTGTAAAAAAACGAAAAGCTATTTATTTTTGAAAATATGTAATAATCATGTTCACAGTGTGAATAAATAGTGTTTTATTTGGTATGGTCAAAAAATTTACTGATGTGCTAATGTGACAGTTTTTGCAAAGTCTCTATACTTTTGAGACAGACTTTAGTAACGTGTAACATTACATGCTTAAATACTGATTGGGGTAAGATGCCTCAAGTGGCATTATACCCCAAATTTTTTGCTGGCGTTCATCCCACACATCAGGGTAAGACGCCAGTGTGACGTCCTATTCAAGTATGGTCCCGCCATAGAATTGGTATCCTCATACGCCACGAGTTTTCCCCCTAAATATATATTTATCCATGACATCTAAGATCCCATCGTAAAACAAACAGTAATACCTTATTCTAGGAGTTCCAATAAGTTATATCAAATGAATAAAATGAGTCACTTACCCTGATAAATTCTTAAAATTTAACTTTCTTTAATCGCTCCGCCGTTTTGCCGCCAATATTATAGTGGCTAGAAGAACTATACCAATATTACATCATCGTACCTTCACGTACAGAACGAGATCAGTGATTCTGCCATCTGTCGATAGTAATCGAAATTAGCCCCTGGATGGCGTCTTCCTCCAACTGGCATCTTCCCCCGACTTACTATATATATTAAATATGTTATTCAACTTAAAAAAGAGTTTATGGTTAGTTTTGTATCAACCTGCAGTATCAGTGATGGCAAAGCTGAAACTATAACTGAAACGATCATCGAAGTGCTAGACAGCCTAGGATTAAAAATTTCTAATTTAGTAGGACTTAGATCTGATGAAGCAGCTATTATGACTGGGAAGCAAAAGGGAGTTGCAAAGCTGCTCAAAGATAAAACAGAAGGACTCATGGTAAATTGCCATTGTGTAAACCACTGGCTTGCTCTTGCTAATGCCCAAGCAGCTGCTGAAGTACCTTACTTAGTAAAGTTTAACGATATTTTAAGACAGTTGTTTTTTTACTTCCAAAACTCTTCGGTTAGGATGGCTGGCTTAACTAAAATCCAAAAAATACTAGACAATCTTCAGGTTAAGCTTAAAATGGCTAGTAATATTAGATGGCTGTCTCATGATTCCGCAGTACAATCTGTAAGAGAAAGCATGGTGAGCATTATAGCTGTACTCGAGAGAGAAGCCACCGAACGAAATGATATCACAGCTGAAGGTTTAAGTAAACATCTAATTCGGTTGTAGTTGTTCCCTATCCTGAAGATGAAATGTTAGTTCGAAACGCGTAGGTTTGATATACACTACCATTTTGCTGTTCTAGAACCTTTTCTTCCAGTCTTATTCAAAGCAAATGTTTAATCCAAAGTGTAGATCTCGATGTCAGATTTCATAAGTTGACAAGCCGTTTTTTTTTTGTTTTTTTTTGAAATTTCCAATGATTCTAAAGTCTGATGATTTAGCATTACTGGTTGTATGTAACATTCTAATGTTTTCTATTGAAGGTTTGTGTCCTGTATCCAGGATATGTTGAGCATATTGTATAATAATTGTGGGTTTATTTATCTTTATTGTTTTTTCGTTATTATTCACTGAACGACCAATTTATTAGAGATTCCCCGCTAATAGAGTGTTGCGCCTCCTTTAGCGGCGAGAACTGCCTGAATACGTGCTGGCATGGATTCAACAAGATGTTGAATCCGGTGCGGAGGAATAGCAGCCCTGGCTGACATCACAGCGTCCCGTAAGTGGTGCAGGTTGGACGGTAGTGTGGGAAGGCGTCGGATGGTTCTCTCCACTTCATCCCATAAATGCTCGATCGGGTTGAGATCGGGCGACCGAGCTGGCAACTGAAGCAGGTGGAAGTCCGCGTCATTTTCCTCTAACCAATCCAAGACCATTCGAGCACGGTGACAGGGAGCATTGTCCTGCTGAAACTGTTCGTCACTACCAGGGAACACAGTCATCATGATCAGCAATAATGTTCAGATAGTGTGTCGCATTCAGAGATGTGTCTACGGATATCAGAGGACCCAGTGTGTCCCAAGAGAAGACACCCCAGACCAGCACTCCTCCTCCACCCACCTGTACGGTTACCTGTTGACAGGATGGGCCCATGGCCTCGTGCTGTCTACACCAGATGCGCAGTCTGCCGCCCGCATGATGAAGTAGGAATCGCGATTCATCGGACAAGGCGACCTTCTTCCACTCATCTTGTGTCCATTGGGGATGCCTGTGTGCCCTTGGCAGGCGCGCTTTCCTATTTTGCGGCGACAGCGACGATACCCGTACTGGCCGCCTGTTGTTTTACCCAGCTCGGTGCAAGGTGCGCCGCACCGTGTGCTCCGAAATGGATTGGGATGCTCCCTCATTGAACTGCGCTGCAATTTGTTGGGCTGTTCCCGTCCTGTTACTGTGGCTGATTCGTGTCAGTCGCCGTTGGCCTCGTTTATCTACGGCCCTGTTTCGTCCGGAGTTGTGTTTGTTAGAGGTTGTTTTTTGGCATAACTGCCATTCACGGAATACCCTTGACACTATTGCGAAGGAACCCGAGGAGGTTCGCGGTTTGCGAAATGCTCAACTGCGCCCGTCGGATCAAAGTCGGTCATGCCTCGATCAAGCCTCGTTCAAAGTCGGTCAAATCCTTGGATTAACCAATATTCAGCCCACTTCTGCTGCTGACTGTAACTTGTGATCCAATGCATCTCTTTTATAAACCGCTTCGGCCTGTTTCATTGTTTGGATGTCACTAGGAGGCCGATCCATTTTCCGTAAGAGGTGTCTCTAATAAATTGGTCATTTAGTGTATAATGTATAGCAGATGAATAAACCTACAATTATAATACAATTAATTCAAAGACATGTTGAGCATATTTTGAACTTTCTGGTTTATAAGTTTTTATGCTGGACCAAGCGTTTAATAAATTTATATAGGAATTAGTATTCGCCAAAAGGGTTTGTATCATATATGATACTGTCGGCGTTAAGTGGTTAACCACTTGAGTAGTTAACCAATCACTCCTTTGAGCGTTGAGTAGTAGCATGAGCAAAGGTATGGAGCGATCCTGAACGGAACTTCGCTGTGGGTGTAATAATTATTCAATTCTCTCCTCTCCCTCTAAAGACTGTAATCTATACAGTACATCCATTGTGTGAAGCTTAATGGCGTCGTCAAATTGAGCATTAAGCGAATCCCCCGAGCTTACTCTCAAAAGAGGAGCGACCGCTCATACTACTGCTCTTGCTCTTGCTTACACCTTTACTAGCGTAAGCAAACGCTTAGAATAAGTGTGTGAGCATTAGCGCTCATTCTGAATACGGAATTTGTATTCAACAATGGCCCTGCTGCAAGAGCAAGAGTATGAGCGTTCATTTTGAATACGGGTATTAGACGTCGCATCAAAAACGAATTGAATGGACACGCCGCTGTTCGGTTGTCATCCTTTGATATTTCTTGCAGAGCCACTATTTGGGCAGCCATTTTTATGCCCTGTACCTATTTTTCACAAGTGCTCATCACATTTGTCACGTTTTTTTCAATATTTATTAATTTATATTTATTTTACTTATTTATTAATAATAATTTTATTTTTTATTTTAAATAATTTTAATTCTTTTATTAAAAGTAATTTATTTTTTAATTACTAATTTATAAAAATTGACGTATGAGAAGAAGAAAAAAAAGATGGACGAGACAAAGAAATTTTGAAATGTATATTTTTAGGGTCTTACTACCATAGTCTTTTAATCTGTCAGGTAATGTTACGTTTTGTTGCTGAACACGTAATAGCAGCTGACAGTTTTGTTACGTTCTGCGATCGTTAAAATGCATTGTTATGAGCTGTAGCCAAATTCATTCAATAGAGGGGGCAAAAAACGACTTTTCAGTAAATACAGCAATCCAATTGTTGGACTAAAACAGTGGAATTCAATGCCTGTGCACAGACCAGGGGATTAAAAGACTATGTTACTAGCATATTTTCAATTTTTAATATATAAAAAGAAACGTATATTTTATTTACTAATTTAATATAAGAAATTAAATTTTTATTTACCAATTGTTTTAAATTAATTTTTTATTATTTATTTATTAAATCAATTTTTTAATTCATTCTCTTTCCTCACGTTGTATTGTGCAATAACAAATTATCGTAACGTCCATTTAATAACAATAAATATTAAATAAATTAGAAGTAATAGATAGTAACCTGTTAGTTAACCAAATTTTAAAAGGAGTAAAAGCAAAAGACTAAGAAAAATATGTAATTAATGTTTAAAAAAATAAATACAAATTAAGAAAATTACATAAACTCTGTTTAAGAAAATAAAATTTATTATCATATTATCTCAACAAAGAAAACAGTATAATCATCAAAAATAAAAATCTTTGTTAATATCAATCATTGTTAGAAATTTAAAAACATCAAAGAATTTCAGTTAAAACTACTGAAGATGTCCAAATTGGACCTCTTTACTTTAGTTAACTTTAGTGAAAAAAAAAGAATATTGTATTGTACATATGGACGTTACGTTAATAATTTATTATTATCATTTTTTTTAATTTATATTAACTATAATGTAAACTTTGTGCCCCTGTTGAAAAGAAAACCTATTTTGTAAAGCAGGAATGTTTTTGCTTAAGAACATAGAATCAAATGAACAAAGATGTAAATATATACAGGGTGAGTCAAAAAAAGCCGACGTGAGGAAAAAAAAACTAACAGCCGTACAAAGAATGAGTCAACATGTAGATGCTCATGCTCATGCTCAGCTCTTGCTCAGCTCTTGCTCTCTTAAGCATGAGCCAGTTCTCTCCATCTCATGCTCACGCTCTGGATACAAAGAAATTGCATACGACGAGAGAACTGGTTTAACTGAAAATAACACATATCGACCGCCATGAAAAATCGAAAGAAAAACCTATGACAATAACCATTAAGTTGTATTAATGTTCAAAGGAATCAAGCCAAAAACTGTGGACACAACTACAACCCCCTGACAAAAGTATTAGACCACTGCTAATATTAATGGAAGGTTCGGAAGAAAACATTTTATTTACACAACGCATTGGAAATAGAAAATAAAACAAAAATATTGCAAGAATGTACATTTGTTCTAGTACATGTACCGCAACTTACAGCTTACAAAACAAATATGAATCTGTATAATAAATTGATGAAAAACAACACTTATGGACAAAAGTATTAAACCACCTCATTTTGAGGACAAAACTATTAGACCAGGTGAAAAAACAAGCACTTTAATACTTGGTAGGACCACCTTTTGCTTTAATTACTGCATTTATTCTATTAGGCATTTGATGTACCAATTTTGAGCACATTTCTGCAGGAATTTCCTTTCAGCATTTCATAATTGCACACTTCAACTGTTCAATTGTGATTGCTCATTCTTTTGCAACATTTTTCTTAAGTAAACCCCACAGATTCTCAATGGGATTGAGATCCGAACTGTTGGGAGGTCAGTCCAAGCTTGTAATGCCAATCTTCAATTTCCAAGCTTTCACTAAAATGGATCGGTAACAAGAAGCGTTGTCATCCTGAAATAGGCATGCATTATCACCAAACTTTTCCTCCATTGTTGATAGCAAATGATATTCCAAAACTTCTTGGTAAGCTTTTGCATTAACAGTTCCTTTCACCACACACTTATTTCCTGGGCTAGTTGCTGTCATACATCTCCAGATCATGATTCCAGCAAGAAACTTAACACTTCTCTTGAGGCAAACTGGGTAAAACTTTTCATTAGGTAGTCTCCAAACTTTATCGCCAATATTGTCACCATAGCCAATACAACATTTACTTTCAACCGAAAAAAATCACTGATTCCCAGTCCTGAACAGTCCAAGTTTAATGTTGCTTAACCCAATGAAGTCAAATTTTGGCTTACCACAGTGGAGATGAGAGGTTTGGTCTTGGCTTTCCGTGATACATATCCCACCTCATTTAGACGACGGATTGTTGTTTTGCTTGAAACGTGCACTGCATAGGTTTGCCATTCATTTGCAATCTCTGATGATGAAGCATTGCGCATTGGTTTGCAGATATATCTCAGTTTTCTATCTTCAGCCATGGTGGTTGCATGTGGACGTCCACAACGTTTGATGTTTTTAATATCCCCTGTTGCTTTATACTTATTCAAAGTGTACAGTACGGCAGTTTTACTGACACCAAGAAGGCCTGCAATGTGTCTCTGTGAATAGTTTTCCTTTCCCAGTTCAACAATTCTTTTTTTTTATGGCCCTCGACAGTTCTTTGCCATGACCCATGTTTCGTGCGAAAATTATTACGAATAAGTGATTAACAGAAATTTTTTCTTAGAAAAAGCAAAGCTACTTTACATATGATTGACATATCGGGTCTGACAAATTGTAAGAGGGAAAATAATTCTAAATTTTGAGTATGGTCTAATAGTTTTGTCCTCAAAATGAGGTGGTTTAATACTTTTGTCCATGAGTGTTGTTTTTCATCAATTTATTATACAAATTCAAATTTGTTTTGTAAGCTGCAAGTTGCATTACATGTACTAGAACAAATGTACATTCTTGCAATATTTTTGTTTTATTTTCCATTTCCAATGCGTTGTGCAAATAAAATGTTTTCTTCCGAACCCTCCATTAATATTAACAGTGGTCTAATACTTTTGTCAGGGGGTTGTATACAAAGAAAAATAACTCCGAAAACACTATTCCACATAATAAATTTTAATGACTAAGATGTACATTTCGGAAACAAAGCTTCCATCATCAGTGAGTAAAGAACAACAAGAGAAGCCGAGTATTTATAATATACAGGGTGTTTTTGAATTGAGTACAGATTTTCTGGGAGATGATAGAAGAGGTCCTTAGAAGTATTTTTTGTCATATGAACACGGGGTCCCCGCAACTCCGTTTACTTACAATACTGCATTGAACAATCAAATGACACCGGGACGCAGTGTGCGCTGGTAGGCCTAGCTTATTTTATTTTTAACAATTAACACAAGCAATCTACTGTATGACGTTTACAGTAATTGTTCGAAATGACCGCCATTTGCTTCATAACACAATTCGCAACGCCTTATGATGGATTGATGTACGCGTGGAAACAGTTGATTAGCACGGTCGCTGATGTCACCTGCTGCCGCGACAACACGAGCAGCCAATTCTTTTTCGGTATCTATGGGTTCGGAGTACACCATTGATTTTATGCTTCCCCATAAAAAAATCCATCGGTGTGAGATCTGGCGATCTCGGTGGCCAAGCAACTGGTCCGCCACGACCAATCCAACGACCAGGATATGTCTCATTTAGGTAATCTCTAACTGCTCTTGTGTAATGCGAAGGTGCGCCGTCCTGTTGAAACCACATCAATGTCTGGTCATTAGTGGAACATCTTCAAGAAGACCAGGGAGCTCCTCCTTCAGGAAACCAAGGTAAGTTTGCCCGTTAAAACGGTATGGTAGGAGATATGGCCCAATCAGGACATTGTGAATCATGCCAGCCGAAATATTCAACGAAAAACTGTTAACATGTGTTGCACATGGGTTGACATGAGACCACAGATGACTATTGTAGCTATTGAACATTCCCTCTCGCGTAAACGTTGCCTCATCCGTCTACAAAACCATGGAAGGAAAGTCTGGAGTCCTATTCTGTTGCTTCATAAACCATTCCGCGAAAGCACCCCGGGGACCATGATCATTGGGACATAATTCCTGCACCTTTCGAAGCTTGAACGGATGTTGCAGGTTGTCATGTAAAAAGTTCCATACAATGGTATGACTAGTATTCAGAGCAGCTCCGACCGCACGAGTACTTGTCGATGGATTTCGGTTAAACTTTTCCAAAATTTCATCCTCTAATTCAGTGGAGCGTAACCACCGACGACGTCCACGCTGATGATTATCATGGGCGAATGCGCCTGTTTCTCTTAGACGACGATCTACTGCACCAAATGTTCGTGAATTGGGAAGAATTCTGTTGGGATAACGTTCAGCATACAAACGCCTTGCACCATCCATGGTACCAGCAGCACCGAGACACAGATGCATGTCTGCATAATCATTCCATGTAAAACGATTCATACTGTTTGTTTAACTTTACACATGTAAAAAGTACATTAAGTGAACTTTTTAAAACAAATCTTTACTGCTTTCCTAGAATGCGATTAGTTCATTTACATATGGACTAATCGTATTTTACAAAGGGGTTGGATACCATGGAATCTCCTTGACGAAGTTTGTCCTAAGACTTTTCAACAAACAAGCACGTGCACCTTGAAATTTCTTTGCAAACAATTACTTTAAAAGTTATTACAGTAGATTGCTTGTGTTAATTGTTAAAAATAAAATAATCTAGGCCTACCAACGCACACTGCGTCCCGGTGTCATTTGATTGTTCAATGCAGTATTGTAAGTAAACGGAGCTGTGGGGACCCCATGTTCATATGACAAAAAATACTTCTAAGGACCTCTTCTATCATCTCCCAAAAAATCTGTACTCAATTCAAAAACACCCTGTATAAGAATCAATCAAAAAATATACAAAAACAAAAACGCGAACAACAAAAGAAAACAACCAATACAAACTATCTTCTTAGCTTAGCCCTACAAAAGCCAAACAAAGCCAAATATAAGTTGTTTGTATTGGTTGTTTTCTTTTGTTGTTCGCGTTTTTGTTTTTGTATATTTTTTTGATTGGTTCTTATATATTATAAATACTCGGCATCTCTTGTTGTTCTTTACTCACTGATGATGGAAACTTTGTTTCCGAAATGTACATCTGAGTCATTGAAATTTATTATGTGGAATAGTGTTTTCGGAGTTATTTTTCTTTGTATGTATTAATGTTTTTTTTCTTATTTCTTTACTTTTTTTGAAATTGTGACTTTGGTTCTCCTTGTGGATTAGAGATTCCCTTCGATTTTGGTTGTTCCATTCCACAGTATTTGCTTAATTTTTGTTCACAAAATATGGAAATACGGATTTATATGAAAAACCTCAGTACTTCTGCAAATTTATTCTAGAATCTTTTTATTTCTGAAGAATTTTTTTTCAATAAAAAGGAAATAGAATTTAGAAAGAAAAGAGTGAAGCAAACTGTTCAATTTTTCAAATACATTAAAATGAAAACATATCTTCCTCTTTGGGGTAGCAAAACAAATCTATTCCTTTTGATTGAGCGAAATCTAGAATGATGGGGATTCATTTAGCTTAAACGTAACTCAAGATGTAAAGTATTCTTGAATTATTCGATTTCGAACATAGTTGCCACGAAAATGATTGTTTGGAAGCACAATTGGGTGATCATTCTCCTCTTTGTCAACAACTTGAAACTTCTCAGAAATTTCTTCCTTTTGCAGTAGACGTATGTTGTACAGAACTGCACAAGCAATGATGACCTGAATGGATGTGGAAAGTTTCGTACGTAGTCCCAATCGGAGCGCTGGGAAGATGCGCTTCCATACCCTTACAAACGTTCAACCACATTTCGGGTGAGAATATGCGATTGATTATATTTTTTCTCCAGCGCAGGAGACAGAGTTCCTCAGTGATGGCTGGATCTCCAATCAAACGTCTGAAATTAAGCAAAAGAGAAGAAAAGAAACGTAAATGGATGTGCTGCTTGCCACGTGTTACAAGAAGGCAAATAAAGTGTCCTCGTACCCTGGAACCATATTATTCTTCAGCTTAATATTAATGTTGCTATTATTAAAAATTCGGCTGCAAATTTATTCTTTCTGCAATCTGTATCTTTTTTTAAAATCGTGATCCTCAAGAGCTTCTAAAGGATTTGTGCGAACTTTTATGTACGTGTAACTCATTCTTTCTATTAATTGAAATCTTTCCAATCGTTGCTGGTGGCTTACTAAATACGATTCCACTATTTTTAACATATTGCGCATGCGCCAACATGTGAGCATAGGCGAGAGCAACCACATCTCCTTGCTCATATTTTCTTCAAGTAAACTATACTCGCTTGGAGAGTCAAGCTTAACAGGCATTTTTTGATTCTTTGTACCAGAGTGAGCATTTACTCATGCTATTGCTAATATTTTGTCATTCTTTGTACGGCTGTAAGTCCCAGGACAATGTGTTTTATTGAATAAACCTATTTTCGCAAAACCAATTGTTCTTTGACTTAGTTTTTTTTCCTCACGCCGGCTTTTTTTGACTCGCCCTGTATACACTGATTTTTATTTAATTTGAATAATTTTTGCAAAATATTTAATTTATATTTTTCACAGCAGTTCTCATTCCTATATTTTTTACTGCTCCATTTGCTGTTGATAGTGCATTGATTTTTCTGATTAATTTTTATTATCATAAAATATATTCTTGTGACATAAAATATTTGTAAACATTTTTCTACAATTTTATGGCATGTTGTAAAAGTACTACATGTTTTTTGAATGCTCGTTGATGATAATAAGTCATTAAGTTCATTTCATTCTAATTCATTCTGCTGTTTGCAATAAATCACATGTATTTTGATTTACAAAGACAAGTGCAGAATGCTCAATAGAAGTTTTAAAGTATCGAATTTCAGTAAGTTGACTTACTTCTGATGGACAATTCACACTACTGTTGTCAGCATGCACAGCTTCAAAGCATCTCTGACAGTTAATTTAATCTTTCTTACAACTGAGCCAGCCAGATAATAAAGTTATGTAAGCTATTCCATGACATGTCTGCCTCCTCAGTATCTTCAAAGTTTGATGGATCTTCATTTTTATTATCATCGTTGTCTTCATCAGAGGAATCAGTATCTATATTCCCTGGTTTTTGACTACCATCAAAGTTAGTTTGGGTGATAAAACTGGCAACAGACACATAGTAACTGCAAAGAATTGTGTAACAACAATGTGTCTTAAATTTTTTTTAAATTCTAAAGCAGTTGGTACTGGATTTGCTGATCTCACTGTTGAAAACAAGTTCTCGGGAAGATTTTGAGTCAAGCGATTTAAGAAGAGAAAATTGAATTTCTTCGCCTGAACAAAAAACTTATTCATGTCAAGAGCACTTTTTATGACCAATATTGCACCAGATTGCACTGGCTTCCAAACAGGATTCTCACCTGTAGACAAACCTTGAAAAACATCTTTCACTTCTTCCAAGAAAGAAATGGTTTCATCATAGACTGTTGAACTGATTGGCTTAGGGCTAATTTAGGGCTTCGAGAGGTCATAATCTTAAACCATTTGTATACATTATCAAATAAGTAGTGGTTAATGCATCGCGGTTCAACAGTCCTTTCTCAACAAAAAGCCGTATATTGTAGTTGAATGCTTGATGAGAGATAATGCCAATCCAATTTTCACTATATCATAATGGCCTGAATTAAAAACATTTTCTTTCAGTTATGGACAGAGCTTCAACTGATGTTCTTTATCAATTTTGAAAAATTCTTTTACATAATGCATAGAAACTTCATCTGTTGAAAGATTGTGTTTTTGCACAACAAAAGGAAGGAAGTTTGATAGACTGTTCATTCAACATGTTCTTGCGAAGATTTTTCAGCACATGAGGAAAATCAGCTGTGAAAAATAACTTATTTTTACTAAAGCATGGATGCCGGCCCTGGTGGCCGAGAGGGCTGGGGCGCAATCTTTAGTGCTTCTCGTAGATCCTCGGGTCGCGGGTTCGAATCCCGCTGTGGCATGGATGTTGTTTGTCCCTTACTAATCATGCGGAAGGCAACGGAAAGCCACCGCATTACTATTCCTAGTACGCCACTATCACCAGTATTACTTCCGATAGAAGACAGCACAATAAGAAGAAAGCATGGATGAGAACATGAATTTACAGTTTTGAATATTTGCCTGTCACAATTCCAAATTCTTTCCACAAGACTCAATTACCACCAGACTTATCTGAAATAATGCATTGAATTTTGATATCAATCTCGTTGCACTTTTTTTTTATAATATTATTAATTACAGTTTTCACTACTGAACTGCTAAATTAGTTTCCATTGAAGTGATAGCCAATAACTTGTTTCCATCTTGATGGTAATCCTGCCACCATAAAGACTAAGACATGTGTCGCTGCACTGCTTTCACTAGAAAGAGATTGGCCTGGAACAGAAGGGTGGCCAATATGACAGTCTTCAGGGAACTGTCATATTAAAATCCAGAGTGTATTGCCATCTCATCAATTAACACTGGATAACTAAACGTTGATAAAGTTTCTTACTTACTAAACCTCGTAAAAATACGACTTCTATATGAATACAAATAGCGTGTTTATTTAAGTATAATTTTAAAAAATTAAGTATTATTAATAAAAATACATCTTTCTACTATAACAAAAACAAGTGAAATGAATTTTCTTATTGCAGGAGTTTTAATAAAATATACACTTTTTTTTTACATTTATCAAAATTGGACATAGTTACAAACACAAAAATTTTTCCTTAATGTTTTTTTACAAAAACTTTACTTTTGGAACTAAAATCTTAAACAAACAAAAAATTAACTAAGAAACAATAGTTATAAATACATAGAATGAGTTTGAATTGTACTGAAATTTTACTCGTCGCAGTAAAGATATCTTTTATATCTATGCTCCTTGCCATATGAATTTTTGCATTTTATGCAGACTGTGAATGATTGGAATTGATAATTAGTACATTTTTGGATACGGTACGGTTCATTTATGTAAATATTTCCTCCAATATTGTATCATTGAAAAATTTTTCAAAATATTCAGCAGCCCTCTTCCTTTAGATCCAGGTCCTGGTATTGCATGAATGATTATCCAAGCAGGCACCCTATAAGATCTTTGGATGCTGTGAGCTGTCGTATAAATAAAGTTATTTGATAGTACCACTTACACTTAGGCTTAAACATGAAGGTGTTATAATGAATAAGTTCGAACCATTATTTTCTGCAGGGTGAGCTAAACCAGAGCAGTTTTCACTATCTTCCGTAGGTGAGCGTACATCATTAGGAATTGTAATGACATCTGACTCCAAGTCAGTATCGTATTTGCTTCTGTTTGCTCATCATCATCATCAGTATCAGTGCAATTGGGTTTGGTCTCTACATTATCATTATAATTATCATTTTCGGAGTCACTTTCTGAGTACGAATCCAAAAGCCACCTTAGAGGCCTTGTTTCCTCATTCTCCATCTGAAAGCATAGCGAATTATTCCATTAAACCACACAAAAAGACCAGAAAATAAATATAATTAAGAAGAAGAAAAAATTAACAAAAACTGGCATTAACACTTATCTTCGTAAATTTTACGAGCCCCAATGTTATACTGCAAAAACTAAAAGGAGAGAATGCACCAAATGCCACACATGAATTTAAACCGTCGGGTGTGGAGATGGCACAAAAGCATGAGAGGAAGAAAGTTTAACTTTATGAAATGATGTCAAATATTCAAACTTGCGTCGTAATTTTTTAACATTAGTTATCTAGGGTTAACAACTAGCTATACTTCTCTGCCACGCTATCTATTTTTATTCTTTTAACATTAAATAACTCCTCCAGATTTCCAAGTTTGAAACGTAGGCGTTGAATTCGTCGTCGAAGTGTTCGTTCACAGGGTAATGATAAACCAATATATTTGACAACTCCATAATCTGCCAAACGAATCTTCAGTCCTTTCATGACGGTTCATCGCTCCATCTTATTGCACCATTGTTTCACCCTTGATAATTCGTTCTTGGTCAGCATTCAGAATTTTTTTCACATTCCAACACGCTGAGTCCAAAGACGATTTAAGCTATGCAATTTTTTTTTGTTCTTCAGGTTAAGCTCTCTTTTTAGCGTTGGAACTCATCATAAGCCTAGTTAAGGTACAAGTTGGATTGAGGCACAGTTGTTGTTGCAGTCGAAACGGCATCAGAAGACACACCATGGACTTCAAAGTTTCAAAATATGATTGTCCATGTCTACAATGTTCACAGAATACTAGAAGAAATGCCCAAAAACTATGTTAAACTTCACCTCAGCGTGGCTGGCAGAAGTGTCGCCATTGATGTCTGGCATGGTAGTGGTAATTGGCCCACAGTAAATGCTACTTTTGTCTGTTCAGTCAACAATACTCTACTACACTGCCGGCTCGTGTAACAAACATCCGATTCACGCATTAACAACAGTACAATCACTTTAATAATTAAATAAGTGCTTCTTTTAATTATAAGATATTCGAAAAATGTTACTTATCAAGAAGAATTCTTCTTCTTAATGTTAAAAATAAAATAAATGATGAATGAATATTCCATAATTTAAAAAATATTTATGAAAACTTTATTTAACTCTGTTTCTTATATGCACTTTTCGTTATTAAATTAATAATAAAATCATTGTTTTTCGCTTCACAAATATGTCATGCTTCATAATTTTAAATTTGACTAGAAAATGAGATTCTGGCTTAACGCAATTGGCTAAATAAAAGTTTCAAGTACTGAGCGGTCACTGTTAACACTAGTTCATCAATTAATGATCATAACTATTAAATTTCAAGATTAAACTTTATACCATAACATTTCTCTGTAAATGCTAACAGCATACTAGAATAGGTTTTCTATTAGACCAGAATTACAATTTAATGTAAGCTTATATTAAACTTATGGCTATTTGCAGTGCATGGTGATACTGCAATGAGTGAAGAAGGCATATGAATTATTCATGTTACTTCAGTGGGGTTTTGTGATTTGCATGTATTTGAACCAATCGATGGCTACATTGAATAAGCCAGTTTACATAACACAGATAACTTATTAAAAGTATTCTTAAATCACCCATGTCTGTTGAGGGTGTAAACAGCATTTCTTCAGTACCACCTGATTCCATAGCATCACTATTCTCTTTTCCGCTAACCTGCAGAGAATTCAGGATTCCTTCTGTGGAAATATTTGGCCTGATGCCTAAACCAGCATCTAATTCTTCAAAATATTTGCAGTTTTTCTTATTTCCTGTTATATTATTATGGTCTTTAACTTTCTCGTATTCATTTTTAAATGTCTTTCAACTTCTCCATACATTGAACGGCAGTTTTATTAATTCCTGATTCTTGAAGCATTCGAGAAACCTTTGCATAAGCCTACATGTTTCTCGTTGTCCTTGGACATTTATATCTTCCCCAAAACATATCAGACTTGAAATTTCTGTATGCTCCCTCATGCACCATTGTTTATCTTCAACCATTTTCTCTTGTTTCGATCGATCAACGGAAATGAGCCGCACTACTTAGGATACTAAGGCCGCGATGCAGGAAACTATTTGCGATCGCAAGCAAGCAAAAAGGGGCGGAGCTTCGCATTTGCGACTCGCATGCAATGCAAGAAACAAATTTCTCTCAAGTAACAGTGACGTAACTCTCGCAAGTGTGACAGCTGTTTGCGAGAGCTGAAATGCTCCCGCAATCGTTGCTAGTCCAACATGACGGCTGTCTTAATAGTCACTTTCGCTTCGAGAGGAGTTCGAGAAGACAAAGAATTATTCGAGACAGGTCGAATCCATTTGAATGGAATGAAGATATTTTCATTACTAAATTTAGATTAAGGAAAACGAGTGTAATGCGCCTATGTGATGTCCTAAGAGAAGATTTGAAACCACGGATGAAGAAAAGATGGATGGGACACTCCATTGCCTTCCTCAGTGAGTTGGATTTTGGGGCGACATCTGGAGCTTTGCGTAGTACTAAATATAATCATCTGCTTAGATTAGGTTAATAAAATTAAAAATAAACTAAAAACAATAAAATAAAATATATAAAAAACTTTCTAAGCACACTTTTATCCTAAAAAGCCACTTAATTTTTAAATTTCTAGTACTGCGCAAATCGAAACGATGGTGGTGAAGTTTCGATTTAGTATTATGCAAAGCAGAAACTGAAACTATTTTTTTTGATTTCCCAGACAGTTTTGGTTTAGTACTACGCAAATCGCCAGAGAGCGCCACTGAAAAAAAAACTCACGCTCGACGCATAGGAGTGTCCCATCCATCTTTTCTTCATCCATGTTGAAACATATCACTCGGCGCTCAGCGGCCCTTCTGTTGAAGTGCAGGTGAGAACGATTACAAATTTTACGAATCCGCACGAAAGAAGTTCGGCGTGAAATTAAAATCTAATGGCTCTGGATATTTAACTTATATTTAATTTCTTGTTTAATACATACAGGTTCTTATCACTATCCGCTTTTTAGCGACAGGAAATTTTCAGAACTTTACCGCCGTTGTTCATCGGCATATGGTTCATCAGTCAACCGTATGTAGATGCATACATATGCGTTTGCAACGCATTATTGAAACACATTTCCGATTACATTAATTTTTCAAACATGCCCAGGAACCTACAAATTCTGAAGTAGGGATTTCATGAGAAGGCAGGATTTTCTGGAGTCGTGGGCGTGATAGACTGCACCCATGTCCCGATTAAACGGCCGAACATCGACGATTGGCATGTATTCCTGAACAGGAAGCATTACTTTTCGATAACTGTGCAGTTGGTAAGTTTCAAACGTGATATAGTTGCTCTTTTAAGTTCAAATCTTATATTGAAAGAGATGTAACAGTCTTGCAATTTTTTTAGAGGTAATTTCACATATATTTCCACGTAAATGGTGTGATAGGAAGAAATTCATAAACAGGGTACCCCATATAAACTTTCTTTTCTAATGAACTGAAAATTGTGAGTGATGTACATTTTACAGGTTATACTCATGATTTGTCCCACATTTGCAATACAGTTGTCCACAATCATAATAATAAAGTGAATGAAGTCATGATTATATGCTAATGCAAAGAGACTGACTTTTACTGTTATTAATATATAAAAAAGGTTTACAAACCAAGAAATCTGTCAGCTGGCAAAATAATTACATGGCTATTTTCCAAAAAACATTAAAACTCTATATTGTGTATATCAAAAAAATTTTAGGAGAGATTTTTGTTTTGGGCCTAATACCTTCATTAATCAAAATGATTAATCCCTTCATTAATTAATTAATTCAAAATATGATCCATTTTAGTGCAATAGCTAATTTTGTATCAACATATATTAAATAATTCTTGATTAATAATCAACTATTGAGTTTTAAGACCAAATACAATCTACAACAGAAAAATTTATCTGAAGATTTCCTTAGCTGAGTCTTCATTTTGCTGTTGGGATTGATGGTTCATTCAGTTCATCAGCAGCATCAAGCTTGCCAAACAACCACAAATCAATCAACAATAATCTATTTTGTATATTAGTATCTTCCTCTTATACTGTTTATCAAGAACATGTATAATAATTTTCAGTGTTAGTTAATAATTTGAAATTACTTTTATATTGCAATTTTTAATAATGTTACAATACTCAATTTCAGGTGTGTGATTACAACTTGCGTATCTTGAACGCAGTGGCCTAATGGCTTGGTAGCTCTCATGATTCAAACATATGGATAACAGTAGTTTCAGAAATATCCTTGCCGCACAGAAGCTTCCCCCACAATACTGGATACTAGGTGACAGTGGATATCTTTCAGAGCCATGGCTACTAACACCTGTTCCAGAGCCGCAAAACCCCAGTGAAATCAAGTACAATCAGGCTCATCGAAAAACAAGAGGGGCTATTGAAAGGTGCAATGGGATTTTAAAGGCAAGATTTCGTTGTCTAGACAAAAGTGGTGGAACACTATTATATGAACCCCAAAAAGTATGCACGATCGTTATTGCATGTTGCATTTTACACAACATTTGCGTGGATGACCATGTGCCATTATCAGAGGACATTGAAATCGCACAGGATTCTCAGGACACTGAAGACATTCCACTGGATATCGCGCCAAATGTGAACAATCAGGGTATGCTCATAAGGCGTAACTTGATTGCAACAAGATTTTCACAATGACCATATGCCACATGATAAAATGTAAAGGATAATATGTTTATAGTTTAGCAATACAAGAGAAATTAAGTTTTATTTTCCTGATGCGTTTTGTAAAACTTACAACTTAAGTGAAGGTCGCCCGGACCGTGGTTCATCTTCCAAACTTGTTTGGCCGCATTGGAAGCGTCGCCGCCATTTCACAACTGAGTCATACATTGGAGAATTATCCCCATAAACTGCAACAAGCTCGGCATGGATATTTTTTGCGTTGTTTCTCTTCAAATGCAAAAAACGAACCACAGAGCGTCATTCGTACTTTCCCACAGGCTGCGCCATCTTGGATGACGTCATCTAGCGGCGTTGTGCGGTACTGCAGCGCGCCAATTTTGAACATGGATACTCGGAATGGAAGCGTGCATGTAGTGTGGTATGAGTTTAGACGATAATTCCTGTTTTTCGCGCCTATAATAAAATCTTTATGACCTTCCCTCGTACAGAACAAAAAAGTACCAATCTTGTTCTATTACGATGGATACTTGTCATCCACCGTCTTCGTTTTCTCCACTTCCTTTTAATTTGTTTTTTATGTTTAATATAGACGTAATTACAATACGCAAATGCACACAGCAATAGGCTTGTCGCAGCATCAACTTCTGTGTTCATCTTCGTCGAGCGCGCGAAATTTGGATTCACTTCTCGGGGAGATTTTCGGCTATATTCGTGGCAAGATTCTCGACGAGGTTCTCGCGAGAGAGTGGAGCGGCCTTTAAGAAGTTACTGAGAAATAAAATGCAATGGTAATATAAGGGGTTTCAATTAAAGTTTGGTAAATGTTATTTTAACTATAGGAGATAAGAAAGCCATATCAATTAAAACCTGCTTGAAAACGTGATAGCAATTTTATTCACCTTAATTTCTGACAAATCTGTGATTTCATGATAATACTTCACTCAGCACATTGATAATAAATTAAAATTTAGCACTTAGCAGTAACACTTTATAAAGAATAAATCATAATATGAAAAATCTAAGATGGAAGGGATAAAATTACTTGTTAATTTTTCGAAGATAGGTTTCCATAGAAAATAAGGCGGAGGAATCTGAAATTCAGAATATGAGGCAGATTTGTAAGGAACATGATGGCGGCAGGGTGATTTATGTGCAGTTGAAGTACGAACGCAGATCACTTGTTTTTGCCCCGTTTTTAAGATTATTCGTTTGACTATTTTGTTGAAACGAATGTAATATAGTGAAAGCTTATTGCTGATATTTTAGATGAAACAGCGATTTTGCGACAATTTTGAAGAAAGGCTTAGTTTGAAAAAAAAGGCTTATTTTGAAATAGGAACAGCAAAATTTCTAGAATTTTGTGATTAATGTGAATTAACGTGATACGGAAAATTGGAAAATTGTTTTTAATGAAGGAAAAAAAATGCTTACCTGCAACGTTGCTGGGCGTTCTTACGCCGCCTGTCTCATCAGGTTTAAAACCCTCGTTTCTAAGTTTGTGAGTTTCTCGTCTGGTTTCCCATTGCCTGTTGGAATATTTTGGAGTCTTTGCGCCTTTTTTTTTTTTTTTTTTTTTACTCTTGACTTCAGGTCGGTCTATTTATCCCGAATGCTGTGGAGCTGGCGTGAAGCACCCACCCCGGCAGCATTCATTTCGGCTGTGACCTCAGCCCACGCTTTCCGTTGATCAGCCACCGTGGCATACGTCTTTCCCAGTTGACCTGTGACTACTTCACGGCGGCTCTCCAATCCATTAATTAGAGCTTCTACCTCATTTAAGGAATAATTTGTATTACGCTTCTTGGTCATGTTGTTTTCCGGCATCATATCCAGTTTTAATAGTTGTTGTTGTTTATATCGAGAAACATGTGCATTTAAAAACACGTGCCTCTGATGATCAACCCTTGCGATTATTCTCTGCTGTGATTGGTTTAAAATTGCTAGCGCGAGAGCGGAAGTAGAATGCAATCTTAAACCCAAAACTTTTCGCTTGGATTGTGACGTCGTAGGTTGCGAAGTGCTTCTTGCATCGCTTTTTGCTAGACCTGGAGCGAGTTTTTGGACATGAGATCGCGGTTTAGTAAGCATCGCTCATACGTCAAAATTGCGTAATGTCAAAGCCTTCCAATGGTAATTGCTCTGATATTACGCAATTTTGACGTATGAGCGATGCTTACCAAACCGCGATTTCATGTCCAAAAACTCGACCCTGGTAAATTAGACCTCTGGTAAGCGCTCTCGCAAGCAGCAGCCTGGTAACTGCTAGACCTTTGCTGCATCGCGATCTGAAAATTGACTCCGCGAGTTTGTTTTTTTTTTTGTGACGTTGTAAAATCTATTTTGTTAAAGATTTTCATTTGGAACTTTCAATATTGTAAATAATGTGGCCTTATAGGGATTTTTCAAAAGCATAATTTGGGTAACCCTACGCAATTGCCTAATTTGCTTACAGTATGTGCATCTGCTAGGAATAGAAAATCTAAAAAAATATCTGGCTTGGTGAGATAGCCGCTTACATGAAAAAAGGAGCAGCTCATAGACATACACAATTTATTTATTTTATTTACTTCGTATTTGTATTGTTTATCTTATAATTGGCATTCTCTTAAACTGTTATTTTTATATTAATTTTTCTCGTTCGTGGTTCCACAACTGCAGCAACGAGGATGTCTAGATTCTACCACATTCATGCAGGATGGTGCACCACCCTATGTTGGACGTAAGATACAGTGTGTTGCGGCAACATTTCTCTGACAGCAGAGTCATTAGTAGTTGTGTATTTCCTACGGTATAGCCACCGAATTCGGCCGATCTCAATCCTTGTGACTTTTGGTTGTAAGGATTTCTTAAAGGTGTTGTGATCAAGGACATGTCCCCGATATCGCAACGTTGAAAGATCGAATAACATTACAGGTGAGACAAATTGATTCTTATAAGTTGCGAGGCGCCATGGAAAATGTCGTGCATCGTATGAAGTTCTTGGAACATTACCATGGTGGTCATATTGAACCTCATTTGTAAGTTACAATCTTTTGTTGTTTTAATTTTAATGGATGAGATATGTAGATGACATCCTAGTCATAACAAACAAACCAATAGAAATATTAATACACCTATTAGAAGAACGATATCCTTTAAAATTTACACACAACAACATGACCAACAACCGTATCACATTTTTAGATATAAACATTATAAAAAATGAAAATAATCTAGATTTTGAGATATATGAAAAACCAACAAAAGGTAACAACATACCATATTACTTATCACAACAACCCACACACAAAAAAATTAACACTATTAAACAATATTTACAAAGAATAAAAAATCTTACATCCCCGAAATATATTCCTACAAATTTAAAAAAACTTAAACTGAACCTAATAAAAAACAAATATCCAATAACTTTAATAGACAAAATTTTAATAGATGCATTTACAAACAATACAACAAGAACAACAAAAAAGATATTCAATACAATACAATAATAAAATTTTCCACAAACAGAAAAAAATATTAGAACAAATACCAAACATAAAAATCATACCAAAAATAACAAATAACATTACTAAAACATTAATAACCACCACCAACCTAAAAACAACAATCAATCAAAATAATAGCACAAATATCAATTTCAAAGAAATATGTCAAAATAATAAAGAAAAATGGAACACTAGAAATATAATTTATCAAATACCATGTAAAAATTGCGAACATATCTACACAGGTCAAACTAAACGACAATTAAAATAAGATTAAAAGAACATGAAAGAGCACTTCGCCACAAAGACAAAAACAACCATTTAGTAAATCATTGTATCAAAGAAAACCACACACCAGATTGGAATAACACAAAAATCATTGGAAAAGAAGAAAATTATAAAAAAAGATTAATTAAAGAAACAATAAATATTATTACAAATAACAAAAATTTAGCCAAGCCATCAATAGAGATAAACAATAAATGGACACTACTTTTAAACAACAATCACCCTAGTATACAATAGCCAACAATCATAACCAACAATTACAACCAACTTAGCTTCATCACCTTTATATCAATTGTTAAATTCTTATTTCAACTATTTTCACCATTCAAAAATGTTTAATCCAACTGAAGATGAGAAATATTCTCGAAAACGTTTTTTTATATAAATTTTATCCCAAATATTTGGATCACCCTCTTCAAAATTTCATCTGTATTTCAAAACCAACACTTCCTTCAAGATTATCGTTTTCCCCTATCAACATTATCTTCACAAGACTTCATCTACATCCTCAATAGAATGGGTTTATTTCTACTATCAACAACATCTTCAATAGACTACATCCTTTGAGTTTTTTTCCATCTCACAAGTTTCTTCATCGGTTTTCAAGATTGGTGACTTTATTTATTATTAATTTTTTTGTTTTTATTAATTTACGATTTTCCGCATTAAAAGGAGACTGAACACATTTAAATTTAAATTAATCATTTAAACTCCTTAGATCAATAATCTTTTGTTGTTAATAAAATAGCTGTGTGCTGTGTCGTTTGGCATTTAAATCATTCAGTATTCACACTATTACACTTTTGCAGCACCAAAATTGTATTGGTGGCGACTTTTGGTATTAATTTTAACGGTTTTAGAAATCGAAATCCCACAGTCCACTATGTACGCCCATCAAATTTGGTTACGTCCACTATGTACGTCCAATACTTTACTCGCTAGATGGCTCTGGATACCTCACGTTATTTTATAACCGCCCTTTACAACACTAACCATACAAATATCAACGTCAATCAGTATCGGTTCGCATTCGGTTAAAGAGTTGATATTTCTGAAGATCGCAACACCGCTTGCTCTCCTATAACTAATAACACCATGTTTTGAATACTTTTAAATTTTGTTCTACATTTCTACAAAGCATGGAATCATTCACATTGGACTGATGAAACTTATGGAGCAAAGATATACGCTACCGTTACGTGGGTGCCTTAAGTCCTTCTCAAACCAAAATCTCTCACAAACATCACACGAATATCCAAATTCATTGTTTATGAATATAAAACGAAATATTAAATCTGTGTCCCAAATTGTCGTATATACAGTATGTCGCTTCGTACATAAATCACATTTGATATAGATGCTGTTAATGTTGACAGTTATGGCTCATTATGGACCTTAATGGGTTGAAATTTATCACATCAGATAAGTTATTTGCAGAGGTCGGAGCATTATAAAATATTTTTCAAGATCAGAGAAAAATAAAATTTCAGGACAATTTTCAGTTTGCAATAAAGCAAAGCTTTTATAGTGAGGAATTCAGAGCAAAGAATCTTAAATGTATGGATTACAGCTAGTGCATTTATTTTTACTTTAATTTCATAAGTTACGTTATAATAACATCGAAGTTACAATTTAAATGGATATCAACAATTCATAAAGATCTTCAACAAGTTATTTCTATAACTTATTATTCAGAAATTTTCTTTTGTAATTCTGAAATTCTATTCCGTATATCATTTATTTTTACAATGCTTATATTACTTTTCAAACCCGCTTATCCGTTAGGGTCGCGGAGGTAGCAGCCCTATGGAGGATCTCTAGCGATCGCGATCTTCCGCCATCATGCGCATGTCCTCCCTGGTAATACCCAAGCGACTCGAACCCAGATTCACCATGTAGTCTAGCCACCTGGTTCTAGGCCGACCCCTTGGTCTCTTACCCACCGGCTTGGAAAATAACAACTGCCTAGGAAGGCCAGTTTGCGGCATCCGTATCACGTGTCCTAGTGTTGTTCCGATACCACCAGTGTGTCGATACTTTGGGTATCGAGTTCTTTTGGAAAATATTCGATACTGATACTCCAGTATTATATAAAGTATCGAGTAGTATCGAGTATTATCAAGTACTTTTTCCATTGATGTGTGTAGTATGATAATGATATAGAGAATATTGCATGCATATTCTTGAAATTTATTTAATTTTACTAAATGTCTGAAGTGTGAAACACTTCGAAACATGAAATATTTTCAAATAAATTACGATATGTGACTAAATAAAACAATACTGATGTCATCCAAAATATTTTGTTGATAATATAAAGGAGTTTAAGGATATTTCTAGAGCGAATGACTCCGTGCTCCTGCTGGAGGCCAAGGCCGCCAAAGAGTATTTCGTGAAGAAGATGAAGAATTAATTCGTGATTATAATGAACACTCGATGTTAGGTATAAACAACAGATTTCTGACTAAATAAATTTAGTAGAACAATTTTGAAGTGTAAAAATTACAGGAAGCCTTAATTTACCATTATACTATGCCAACCTCACTAACAGACATTAAGAAAAAACATTTAAAACTACTAAAAATAAGAAAAGAGAACCAATAATAATATAAAGTTTAACTATGAAACAGTATTTTAGTATTATAACACTTCCGAAAGATAAAAATTAACAGGTATATTAACCAAGCTGCAATGATTTAGCATAATAATTTGCCAACTTCACTAAGAAACGCTTTAAAAAGACTACGAGTAACAATAGAGATACAATAAAACTTTAGCTATAAAACTGCAATGTAATATTAAACAAAAGGCCTAAACAAAACCATCGGCTTAGTTATAAGTTCTCTTCATGCTTAAGTCAAACTTTTTTTCCATATTTCTTTCTCAATGCTATACAAAAACACTAATTTTTCAGCTCTTTTTGGGTCTAGGCGACTCCTTTCTTTGTGATTATGTTTCCTATTTTGCTAAACACCCTTTCAGTAAGGACGGAAGTTCCAGTGATGGTTAGATATTTTCTTGCAATTTTTTCGAGCTCGGGGTATATTTTTTTACTTTCTTCCCAAAATTGCAGGGGATTTTCATTTCTTGGAACAGTATGTAGTTCCAAATATTGTTGAAGTGTAACATCGTAGGATGATTAGGAAAATAAGGTTGGTTGGGAAACAGAATGCATAACCCAATCATAGTGATCCCATAATTTCCTAGGTTTTTTCTCAAAGCCATGAACGATTTTAGTGTTTGACTCTTCCCTTGAAGTTACATATTTCTTTGTTTATATTATTCAGGGCACGAGCAGTTGTAGCTGCGTTGGTCAGAGGTCGTGTCTAGAATCGTTGATCAAGAATTGTGGCCATATTAAGCAGGACTGAATCTTCAAGGACTTGAATCTGGCTTTCATTCCATTGTCTAGAGCTAATTTTAATTCCATAGATAACATATCTGTCACAACAACATCATTCACTGCCAATTTTAAACAGTAAATTATAGGTAAAACTTAGTTTCCAGTAATATGATTTTCGGCAGACATGTCCACCGTCGCTTCATAGACTAGGTTCAGAAGTTCTTGACATTCGTGCAGCACATCTCTTTTTTTTTGACGGCAAGTGTAAATCGTTTGCTTCTATGGCCGCTTTGGTTTTGTCAACGTATATACAGGGTGTCTCAGAATTTATTGTACAAACTTCTAGGGGAGTTAGTATGGCTGATTCTAAGCAAAAACGTTCATATGAACATGGGTCCGAATTTGAACGATAACTGAGATATGAACAGAAATAAAAATGCCGCCACCAAGATCAACAAGTCAATAACTCAGGTTCTGTAAAGCCAAGATTAATGAAATTTGGGGGAATAACAGGGTACATAAGACTGTGTATACCGTTAAAATTTGACTGAATTCCAACGAGAAGTTTCCGAGTTACACAGTCAAAATTGCAACAAGTGTAGTTAGTACTCACAAGTGAGCACCTGTTATGATGTTGAATGAGCAACTCGGAAACTTCTTGTTGGAATTCGATCAAATTTTAACGGTATACACAGTCTTATGTACTCTGTTATTCTCCCAAATTTCATTAATCTAGGCTTTACGGAACCTGAGTTATTAACTTGTTGATATTGGTGGCGGCATTTTTATTTCTGTTCATATCTCAGTTATCGTTCAAATTCGGACCCATGTTCATATGAACTTTTTTGCTTAGAATCACCCATATTAACTCCCCTAGAAGTTTGTACAATGAATTTTGAGACACCCCGTATGTAGTTCAAGATACCGACTAAGCATTAGATATAAAGTGTTCCATCTTGTTGGGCAATATTGGATTAGCTTCAAGGCTCCTTAATTCCACCTCTTTTGGACTTATTCAATCAAAACTTTGAAGTCTTTTACTTCTTCTATTGTGTTTTGCACTAATAAATTTAAAATATTGGCAAAACAATGGAAACGCCAATTTCAGAGCGGACATAATGTTTGGGGCCCCATCCGTTGTAACTGCAACAATCTTTTTTTTTGTATACCAGTCGTTTAGGACGGATTCCAAGATATGTTTAAGATGGTCACTCGTATGTTGCACCGCAATTGGCTTTGTCGCTAAAACAATACACTTCATATCAGTTCCATTAATAAAATGGGCTGTTATCGAAAAATAAGAATCAGCATTTAATTGATCAGACCAAGCGTCACTTGTAAGTGAAAGAAAATCGGGTTTCTTCAGTTCATGTTTGTATAAATCCTTAACAGATTCGAAAGAACTGTCAATTGCGTCGGTTAGTTTCCTGTGGGGCAATACAAATCTCTTGTTCAGAAACTTGACGAACTCTGAAATGAAAGAATGTTTAATGAAAGAAAATTTTCTACAATCATACATTGTAGAAGTTTTAGAAAACTTTTGTAAGTTGTACTGTTCATGGCATGAATGGAATCCGGTTTACAGTAATGATCAATAGAAAAAATGTTGACAATTCCGGTACCAGAGGTTGAAGGTTCAGCGATTTCAGAAACAGGCAAATTTGTTTGTATGATGGATGGATGGCTGTGATGTAAATGCTTGTGTAAGTTTGATGTATTTCCGTGATGAGAATATTTTTGTAAACAATGATTACATTTGGGATGTTGTTCGTCAAGTTTCACAAAATGTTTCCAAACTTCACTAAATTTTGGATTTTTTTTCATTTTTTGAGATGGACCCTCTTCTGGAATGGAAATCACAGGTAGTTCATTGGGTTCTACTACAAGCGTTTCAACTGACTCATTAATTGTGCTAACTGGTTTGAAAGTTTTAGAAATGCTCCATGGATTTTTTTTCTTTTATCTGCCATCTACTAAATAAATACAATTTAACTATCCAGTGGCTTTCATAATCCAAAGGTAGAGGTAGACTTCTATAATTTAACAGTAATATGGCATTTCTTACCGTTGTATAATAGCAAAGGCATCGGATACAAGTAGTAGAGTAACTAAAAGAATGGGCTTCAACAGATTTAAAGCAACTGTCAAACTTTCATTTATAAAATTTCACTTTCAATATTATCCATGGGGTATAGCGGGATAAAATTAATGGGGCAGCTGGGGTATAGAGGGATGACTCACACTTGTCATATTTCAGAATAGTCTAAATTATAAAAAAATGTTAAAAGAATAGGAAGATTGAATTGATTGTATCGTAGGTTTAAATAATCATTTTCTTTTTTATAAACTTTTTTATTATAAACAATATTTAAAACCCCCTTGCTTACGGCGGTAACGTATACGTTACCAATAGAACGCTCCATCTTGGAGCATTTTATCTTGCCAACTAATAGCGCTAGAGCCATTCGACAAACTGCTGCTTATTTGTCAATGCGGCCGTAACCAAGGGGTTAAACATAGACTCAGGTCATGATTAAATTTGTTTTATAATAAAAAAGTTGGGCATTGATTGTATTTATTCAATATTTATTTATTTATACTTTTTGAAGTATCGAATACTTTTGATGCTTGAAGGTGTCGATACGATGAGTATCGATACTAGAAAGTATCGAGTAATACTCGTATACTCGGTATCGGAACAACACTAATGTGGCCATACCAACGCAACTGAGATCTCTCAATGCGGTGAAGTAGCGGCTCAACACCTAATGACTCCCTTATTATGCTGCGTTGCACTCAATCTAATAGGGTAACACCTGCCCCACCTCTCAGAAATCTCATTTCGACCGCTTTTACCCGCGATCCCATTCTTTCGGTCATTCTCCAAGATTCATGACCATAAGTGAGAATGGGGACAAATATACATTTGAAGACGGAGAGCTTGGCTTTGCTACCCAGCTCGCGTTTCATTACCACGGATCACCACAGTTCACGTCTGACACAGCTTGCGCACCGATCCGAGCATCCAATTCTTTCTCCTGCCACCCATCATTCGTGAATGCAATCCCGATATACTTGAACTTCTCCACCTGTGTCAATGAGGCTCTCCTAATATGGAGAGCGCACTGAGCAGGCTGTCTTGAAAGGACCAGAGCCACAGTGATCTTCATCCCAGCTTCTTCAGATTGGGCTGCAAACCGGTATAATGCATGCTGAAGGTTCGTGCGAGAAGACCCAAGGAGGACAAGGTCGTCACCAAAAAGCAACCTCTCACATCAGCAAAAGGCAGTTGCCCACACCAATAGGCTCATCGCCTTGGTCTATCCAGTCCATAAAGATAATGAACAAGAGGGGCGACAGTACGCACCCTTGGCGGAGTCCAACACCCACGGTGAACGGTCTTGACTTAATGCCATTTATCCGGACACACATCTCTGAGCTTTCGTACAGAGACATGATAGCAACCAGTAATTGCCCATCCACTCCATATTTTTGCAACACTTGCCAGAGCTTCTCCCGAGGAACCATCATATGCTTTTTGAGGTCCACAAAGCAAGCGTAGACATCTTTTGCATACTCCAGGATTTCTCACAGATTTGCCTTAGAGCAACGATGTGATCCGACGTGTTTCAGCCAGATTGGAAACCACACTGCTCCCCCGACAGTTTGGAGTCGACTATTTCCCGACTTCTCTTCTCCAGACACATAGCGTACACTTTCCCAGGAATGCTGAGCAAAAAGATGCATCGATAGTTGTTGCAAATCTCTCTGATCTCCCCTTTTGAAGATAGGGATCACAATTCCCGCCTGCCATTGCTTAGGAGCCTGGCCAGATATCCAAGCAACCTGACACACTGAGTCAGCCAAGGATACCATCCTGATTTAAGGCCTTTAACATCTCAGACCGGATTTCATCATCACCTGCAGCTTTGCCAGTCTTCAGGGACTTTATTGCCCGTCTGACTTCTGCTTCGGTGATACTACCGTGACTATTCTCTGCTCCAAGGTGCACCTCATGTGTCTCAGTTGTTGCTGTCACCGGATTAAGAATAGATGCAAAATATTCCTTCCACCTACGCATCACGTTCTCCTCCATTTTCAGAAGCCTCCTATCTGAACTCTTAATAGTTTGTGATGAAAGAGACTGCTTTACATGGAGGCGGCGCACGGTCTGCCAGAATACCTTGTTTGCCGAACCATAGTCTGCTTCCAATTTCTCCCGGAACTGTTCCCAGGCCTTGGCTTTAGCTGTTGATACTGTCTTTGCTGCTGCTTTTCGCGCCTCAGTGTACCGCACTCGACTCGAAGGTGACTTATTTGTAAGCCATAGCAAATAGGCTTCCTTCTTTGCCTTGACAGGTTCTTGGATTTCACCATTCCACCATGCAGTCCTTTTCTCACCGCCTTGCGCCACACTCGGCCGCTTACGACCACAGTACAATGCAGCCGAAGTAATCACAGCAGTTTTAAACAACTGCCACTCCTCTTCAACAGTACCACGATCACTGGGTAGTTCTTTGAAACTTGAAGATATGTTATTTGCAAAGGTCTTCCTCACAGCTCTATCCTCCAATGCCTCCCAATTGATGCGTCAAGTCTGTCTGAACCTAGTATTTCGCTTGGTTCGCATGGATTCAGAGAACTGTAAAGTGCAGACAACAAGGTGGTGATCAGTTGATAGTTCTGCCCCTCTTCTCAACACGAGTATCCAACATTGATCGGAATAAGTCAGTTGATACAATTACAAAATCAATCAGTGACTTCTGGTCCATTGCATCCCTGTACCAGGTATACTATGGACATCCCTGTGCTGGAAGAAGGTGTTTGTGATGGAAAGTCCATTGTTGCAACAGATATCCAACAAGCACCTCCCATTCGCATTTAAATTGGGGTTATCGTTCCTCCCAATCACGCCTTTCCACGTTTGGTCATCAGTCCCTACGTGTGCATTGAAGTCGCCCACCAGGATGATAGAATCTGCACTCCCTCTCCTAAGAGCAGCACCAACTTCATCTAGAAAGAGTGGGTAGTCTGTGACTGCATCCGAAGCATATGCAACGAATAGAGAGACCGTTTCCCTATCTGAAGCCTCAGGAGACACAGTCTTCCCCCTAAGGGGATCCAATCTGCAACATAATCTGCCAGCCGGGGAGTTATGGGAATCCCCACTCCCGCCTGGGCAGGGTCGACACCCTCCTAAGTCCACAGTTCCAGAACCCGGACGTTTCGAAGAGGTAATACCTATGATATCCAGTCGATATCGTTTGGCTTCCTCCACCAACTCTGATTTGGGGTTTCCTGTCATGGAGGTTACGGTCCAAGTACCGATTGACAACACCCGATCCCGTTGTCGCTTTACCCGTTTCTCCTCCTGGGTAAAGGCATGCGCTGCCGCTGACCGTTTCCCCAAGCGCATAGCGAGTGCACTGGTGGGGCTTCTCGGAGGCATTGCTCTGAGATAACAGCCGGGAGACTATCGATTATTTTTCGAACGAGAGCCTCTGCCTAACCAATGCCACCGTAAAGAAAGCCTTAGCGCAACGTCATATCCGGTCTGTGACGTCGTCCCAGATATTCATAATATCATGATAGCGTTAGCATGTGTGGCGATGACGAAGCATATTTATTCGTCGCATATTCAGAACGTTTGCACCTAACCAACGATTATATTTCACCCGCAACATTACCAACATTGTTTTAGTGACGACTGAGATAAAGACGACGTTTTTATCCGCGTAACGGAAATTTTTCGAATTGTTATTATCTTGTTTAGTTTCCGAGTTATAGCGATTTCTAAAATTTCCGATTCACGAAAGCAACGATGCAACGTGAAATTAGGTGTCAAACTGGGAAAAACATTCACAGAAACGTTTGAACTTTTGAATCAAGCTTACGGAGGTGATGCTCTATCTCGTACACAGTGTTACGAATGGTTCACAAAATTTAAAAATGGTCGTCAATCAGTTGAAGATGATCCTCGACCAGGAAGATCTTCGACTTCAACTGATGACACTCACAGTGAAAAGATCAAAGATCTTGAGCGTGCTAACCGTCGTCTAACTGTCAGAGAAGTTGCAGAAGAAGTCGGAATTTCAATCGGATCATGTCATGAGGTTTTAAGAAAAAAATTGAACATGCACGGAGTTGCAGCAAAGTTTGTTCCTCGTTTGATGACCGAAGAGCAGAAAGAACATCGAGTGAATGTTTGCCAGGAAATACTTGGAAAAGCCGACGATGATGAAACATGTCTTCAAAAAAATCATCACACGAGACCAAAGCTGGGTTACGACATTGAGACGAAAGTCCAGTCATCACAATGGGTTGACAAATGATCTCCACGCCCGAAGAAAGCAAGACAGGTTCGATCCTCTGTCAATGTGATGCTGATCGTTTTTTTCGATTTCAACGGAGTTGTGCATTTTGAATTTTTGCTTCAAGGTCAAACAGTTAACCGTCAATATTACGAAGGTGTTTTAAAAAGATTGCGCGAAAAAAATCGCAAAAACAGACCACAGTTGTGGCAAGAAAACTCATGGTTCCTTCACCACGACAATGCACCTGCACACTCAGCATTGTTGATTCGATAGTTTTGTGCCAAAAATAAGATGACAAGCCTTCCCTAGCCTCCCTATTCCCCAGACCTAGCTCCTTGTGACTTTTTCTTATTTCCTAAATTAAAATCTGTATTGAAAAGACGCCGTTTTTACTCAATTGATGACATTAAGGACAATTCGTCACGGGCATTGAGAGAAATTCCAAAAGAAGCTTTCCAGGATTACATGATGAAGTGGAAACACCGCTGGAACAATTGTGTGAATAGAGGAGGGGAGTATTTTGAAGGAGACAAAGACCAATAAACTGTACATTAAGGTAAAAAAAATTAAAAAAAAAAAGTTCGGTTACTTTTTGAACAGACCTCGTATATACTTTTAGGCCTAATTCATAACTTACTGCAGATATCATATACATCGCACTATAATAGTTAATTGTAAACTGATTAATAGCAGTTAACATATATTTAATTAACCCGGCGTCACTCGCGCGTGTGGTGTTTACACCGCACTTTTTTTTTTTTTTGATACTATAGCTCATCATACAGTGGCGCTACTTTGTGATAACTTCCATGTATCCCAAGTACAACTTATTGGCAACAGAGAGCGCCGGTATTGATCTCATTCATTTTATCGAAAGTGAAGATTAAAACTGTTTTCCACGATTGGTCTCACTCTGCGGTGCAAACACCGCTACGAGCAGTCATGTAAGTAAATTTTTGACATAAACATGACTTTTTAAAAATCACTTTGTTTTTAGCCTTTAATTTTATTATTTTCTTCTAATTTGTATAAGTGATCATAAATTGCACTATCTTGAGTTCTCAAAAATTGCAAAAATGATCGATTACGTGTTTCCAGTTTTGTTTTTTTTCTATGTGATTTGTTGCAGGTATAGAAGACGCATTCTCCGCGATGATGAATTAGTAATGATGATTGATGAATTAAATGAAGAAAATAATGACTCGGAGCCTTTCGATGATATTGATGACCCTGATTATGAAGTAGAGAATGTAGAGGAAGTCGATTTCGACAGCAGTTCGGAGCAGTCACTCACTTTTCAGGAAATAGAGGAATTTGATGAGAATTTCGAAATATTTATTGGAAAAGATAATGCAACTTTCTGGTTTAGTAAACCACAAGCTATTCAGTCAAAAACAAAAAGTAAAAATATTATAAAAATTTTTCCTGGACCGACAAGAAATTCTAGAAATACTGAAAAAGAAAAGGATGCTTTCCTGAAGTTTGTTTGTGATGAAATGATTGATAAAATTATTACTTACACTAACAAGTATATTCTAATAAAATATCGTGATACTGATAAATATAGCAGAGAAAGAGATTGTAATTTTACTAACAAAATAGAAATTTATGCTTTATTGGGATGTCTTTTCATAGTAGTTACAAAAAAATCTAGTCATGCTGATGTTAGAGATATATGGTCTACTGATGGAACTGGCTTAGTTTTGCTTCGAGCAGCAATGAGCTATAACAGAAATTTATTTTCTTGCTTCGAGCACTTCGTCTGGATGATATAAGCACAAGGAAAGATAGAGAAAATATTGACAAACTTGCAGCAGTCCGTGAATTTTACGAAAAACTTCTTGAAAACTGCAAAAAAAATTATAGCCTCGGAGAATTTGTAACAATAGACGAGATGTTGGTTCCATTCAGAGGGCGATGTGGGTTTGTTCAGTACATGCCTAATAAGCCCGCAAAGTATGGGATAAAATTTTACTCCATGTGCGATAGCAAGACACTTTACACTTGGAACTTTGAGATATATTGTGATGCACAAAGAGAGAGTGGCTCCAATAAAGAATAGTAATAGGAACATTATAACTGATAATTATTACACAAGCTACGACTTGGCAACATACCTGTTAAAAAATGGTCTTACTATTTTAGGTACACTGAGATCAAACAAAAAAATAATACCTCCTGAGTTTGTAAGTCCAAAATCAAGACTGGTTGGTTCGTCAATGTTTGTGTTTCAGGATGACATTGCTCTTGTCTCGTACATAACCAAAAAAAAAGAAGGCTGTTTTACTTTTGTCAGCAATGCATGATGATGATAAGTTGAATCCGGAAAATAATAAGCCAGAAACAGTTATCGATTATAACAAAACAAAAGGTGGGGTAGATGCAGTAGACTATATGTGCTCTGTTTATTCACCCTCAAGATTAACTAGGAGATGGCCAATAGCTATCTTATAGATTGCTCGACATTGCAGCTATAAATGCACAAAAATTTTTTTTTTCAAACAACCCGAATATGAAACCCACAAGACGACTTTTTTTGAAATCCTTAGGAAAACAGCTGTTAGAGCAAAACCTAAAACAAAGATCTACAATATTGTCTCTACCAAAAGATATCACACTATTTTTGTCACAATACAAACAGAATGAAGAAAGACAAACACTAACTCGTTCAGGGATTTGTTACTTATGTGGCGCACACAAAAATACAAAAACAAACGTCACATGCGGAAAATGCAAAAGCAATGTGTGCAGAAATCATAGTGCTCGGGAAGTCCATTGCAATCCTTGCATGGCGGAACATGAGGAACTTGTGTAGAACATTTGTTTATAGTTTGTAATATCTATTTCATTTTCTTTTCAAAATATGGTTATTATAATTTAAATTAATTTATATTATTTGTGATACAAAAAATGTAAAAACTGTTAAAATTAAAAATTAAATATAAAATTAAACATTAAAAAATGTTAAACTTAACAAATTAGAATGTAAAAATTTAAAAAAAGCTACGATTTTGGCATAAATTTATAAAAGTATAATAAAAATCATTTTATGTTATTTTATCAGTGAGTTCTTTTTTTATCAAATAAAATCACTTTTAAAAAGTGCGGTGTAAACACCGCAGCGCGGGTAGTGCTATTATAAAATTTGGCGCGAGTGACGCCGGGTTAATATATTGTGTACAAACGATACTATAAACATTTGTAATTGTTTATTTATTAAGCGTATTAAATAACAATGGAACGCATATGGACAAATATTGAACATATCCACGCGGTCTGTTAAATTTAGACTCCTCCCCGAGGTAAATATTAATTAACGAATTAATTAATGAACTAAGTATGTATTAATATTGAAAATCTGGAGAGGGGTATTCACTCTGTTTCGCTTGACGGGGGAGAGAGAGGATTATCAAAGTATGAACGTTCGCCTATATATTCCAAAAAAAAAAAAAATCGCCCCTGCTTGTGCAAACATTTCTTCTTTAAATGGGAGTATTCGAATATATTACGTATCTTCATTTGGGAGAGGGGGTTCTGTTAATATAAGTATTATACAGGGGGGGGGTTATAATAATATATTTTAAGTGTCATTTTAGTTAACGTATTTTGTGAATTGAAATTTCCACCATATTATAATTGACCCAAATGAATCTTGTGTAATTTTTTGATAAGCATGCCATTCCGTTGCTGTGTTCCATGTGCAAGGGAAATTATCCGAATGGACCAAAAGTTAGCATACACAGCTTTCCAAATGATCCATACTTGAAAGCTAAATGGATAGCTGCCATTCAAAGGAAGGATTTGAACCTACTCCAAGTAGCAAGGTAACCTTAAAATGCTTAATTTTCCTATGAAATAATTATCTGAAGCCGTAACATGTGCTATTCCATTTGTTTCGGAATGTGTTTGTTTTTAAATTAATAGAAATATTATTTATAGGTTTGTCAACTACACTTTCAAGATGACGACTTTGAAACCGAAGCTTCAGCATTTGAGGGGAAAAGTGGAGAAATTCTTCGAGCATCCTATCAAGTCAAACGCCTGAAAAATAGAGCTATACCATCCATATTTGATAATTACCCAGTGTCAATGAGAAGACCACTATCTGCAACACGAACTTCTCCGAATAGTAAGAGATTTTGAGGGAACAAAATGACATACAGCAAAAAATAATATCAATATCAATACTCACCGCGATATATGACATTTTGCTGTATTTTGCATTCCATCTCCCCGCGTGCATACAAATTCCTCAAACAGTATGGTAACTTTTTCATTCCTCATTCCTCAGACTATTAGAAGACTTTGCAATTCACTTAATTTTTCTCCTGAATTGGAACAAAATGATCAAAATTTCGTACTGTATATTAAAGAGAAGACGCCCCATTTAAAGGATGATGATAAAATTAATCTGTTAATGGTGGATGAAATTCACCTTAAACCTTACTTCGATTATAAGGGTAGAACATTACTTGGTGCAGCACCTGATTCTCATCAGGCAGCAGGTAGTGCTTATGTTTTCATGTTGTCAAGTTTGCCTTCTACGTTTAAAGAAGTTGTGCATATACTTTCCGTTAAAAAAATCTCTTCTGACATTTTATATACAGTAATCAAAAAAGTAATTATAGGTTTTCAAGTCACAGGTGTCATTACTGATAATAATGCAATTAATAAGAAAGCCATGTCTTTGTTTGTAGGGAAAAACTCTGAAGTTTCAATAGTTTATCCTCATCCTATAAAGCCTGAGAAAGGAAAAGTGAGACCTTTGTTTTTTTTTATTGACACAGTCCATATTTTAAAAAAACATCAGAAACAATTGGTTAAATTTTAAAAGTGACCAAAAATGTTTTTATTGGCCAACATTTGATACTGATGATTCTGACATTCATATTGCTTCTTTCAGTGCATTGAGAAAGCTTCACAATATTAAATGTAATTACGTACTGAAATTTGCTCATGGGTTGACATGGAAATCATTATATCCTACCAATTTAGAGAGACAGAATGTTGGGCTGGTCCTCAAAATTTTCAACAAATTTGTTATAGAAGCACTGGATAGTGATTTTTTTAGAAAATATGTATAGCGGGTGCTCCAGTGGAAACACCGGAAGTAGCCCTAAAAATGGGACCTCCCAAAATACCGGAAGTAGTCCCAACAGGGAGACTTGCCAAAATACCGGAAGTAGATCTTGCCAGGTAATGCTTGAAATTTAATACAGAACCTGGATAAAAATACAAAGAGAACATATGAAAGAACAAAAATTCAACATTTATTACATGATATTACATCCTAAGTTTTCACTAATTGTGACAGTCTCCTTGCTTTCATTTTCAAAAAAACTTTTGCAGCTTCATTGAAGTCTATACTCTTACAAAATTTAATAGTCAAAAAGTCACTCACTTTCTGTACATCCAGACGATTTCTTTTGACAGTTACTATTTCCTTCACTTGAGAGAATATTCTCTCTATGTTTGCAGTAGATAACGGTAATATTAAGGCAACACCCAGAAAAAATTTAATGCTTGAAAAATCCTGAACATCCAGGTTTTTCTCCATCCCAGTGATGAAGTTATACATTAACGAAAGGTTCGCTTCCTTCTGCTTATCTTGAATAAGGTCCTTCAACATCTCCCACTCATTACGAAGGATGCTCTCATCAATTTTGAAAAAAGTACTTAAACATTCTATACTTTCTTCTGTATTAATTGAAAAGGATGATCCAGAGTGTGAAAAATCCAAAGACGAAAGCGCAAAAAGAACATCATTGTCTTGAAACCGTTTCTTAACCCATTAACGGCCAATGTCCCATTTTTGGGACACAAGTTTATGCATGAATAAACTATAAAAAAATTAAAAATAGACTTATTATTTTTTCCCTAGAGGTTACAAAGTAAGTCGTTTTAATAATAGAAAATAAAAAGTGTATATATTTTTAAAAGTTTTTGACGTTAGGTGGAGCCAATTCTGCCTCATTTTCGTTAAACAGACAGGAAGTTGAGTAGATGCATGTAGCACCACGTTGAGAAAGAAGAAGTTTGGTTTTGTTAACGAATTGTGTTTGTTAGTCATCATATAACAGGAATAAAAGCTAAAAGTGTCACTAAAATTTGATACGTAAGTATTATACAGTCTTTATTTTTGTGTCCCATTTATGAGACATTGGCCTAGATTCACGAAAATAACCTAATCAGCCAAATTGATGAAAATAATCGTCGTTGTCGCTTTCTCTGTCTTATATTTATCTATAAATATCGTGAATTTATGATTTCAGAGATATACTTTTCGTTATGTTACGACGTCCTTTGTTGACAGCTGCTGATGTGGAAAGAGAGCTAAGAATCTTGTGTGAAGAAGACTCGATTGAAGATGTTGAAGTAGCAATTATCCCTCCAGCTCCTGATGAGGTGACAGATGAAGAAGATATCAATGAGGAAGAAATCCCAGAAGAAAGTGGATTACTAGATGTTGCAGGTTCCCTAGAGATAATTGGTTACAAAAACAACGAGTCAGATGAAATAACTGAACCCTCTACATCTAAAAGTGCAAAACGCAAAAAAAATGACCCACTGTTCTTACCCAAATGGAAGAAATGTGAACCAGCCTACAGAAAAGAAATGACAGTGCCATCTGAAAACAGACATGACAAGCTTGAATGCTTACGAGGGAAGACTGTTGTAGAGGTCTTTGAAGAATTTTTTACAGAGGATTTGCTAAACTTTATTATAGAACAGAGTTTGATCTATGCCAAGCAGAAAAATAATCTGAATTTCACTCTTGACCTGAATGAACTGAAAATATTTTTGGGGATTCTTCTCCTTAGTGGATACCATAAACTTCCCCAGCAAAACATGTATTGGGAGCAGTCTTCAGACGCTGGTTTACCTATTGTGTATAATGCCATGTCAAGGAATAAATTCAAAGAAATAAAAAAGTACTTTCATATGAATGATAATACAAAGATTGATAAAAATGATAAAATGTATAAATTGAGACAATACCTAAATATACTGTCCAACAACTTTCAAAAATTTGGAGTATTCGAATCTCATTTATCTATTGATGAAATGATGATAAGATATTATGGAATGCATTCAGCTAAAATGTACATGAGAGGGAAACCAATAAAATTCGGATATAAGGTTTGGTGTCTTTGTAGCGTCAGTGGCTACTTGTATAATTTTTTACCCTATCTTGGTAAAGAAAATCAGGCCAATAATGAGCCACTTGGGATGAGGGTAATACAGAACCTGACGTCAATCATTCCTAAAGAAGAAGCAATAAATCATGAGATATTTTTTGATAATTTTTTTACAAACATTGAAGTACTGCAAGTCCTAGGAGAAAATAATATAAAAGCAACTGGTACAATTCGAGAAAATCGAACAAAAAAATGTCCTCTTATTCCATCAAAAATAATGGAAAAAACTACCGAGAGAGGGTTTATAGACTATAGGTTTGAACAGAACAGCAGAATTTTGGTTACAAAATGGCATGATAATACACCTGTTTCTGTTGCCACAAATTACAGTACAGTTTTTCCAACTGGTAATGCTATACGTTATTCACAAAAGCTCAAAAAAGATATTACAGTACCAATTCCCAAAGTTGTGTCTGAATATAACAAATCAATGGGTGGTACTTTCCAATATTTACACAAATGCTTGACATTGCCATTGTGAATACTTGGAGAATCTATAACCTTGTGAATGAAAATGATACACTAACACTGCTAGAAACCAGGAGGAGAATTGTTTTAGCTTATATTTCCAAGCAGTCTACATCAAACCGTAAGCGCCCTGGCCCTCAAAGAAGTAGGCTTTTGAAAGGAAGAGTAAGTGAAGAAATCAGGTTTGATCAAGGAAATCATTTGCTAAAACCTATACTCACGCAGAGACGCTGTGCTCATTGTGGGAAAAAAACAAAAAGAATTTGTGGCAGATGTGATGTACCACTTCACGATGCATATTTTGAGGAATTTCATAGAAAATAATATATATAAGATGGTAATAATTGTTTTATTTTTTTTGTTTACAGCATAAATGTTCTAGGTATTTGTAATTTGTATTCATATATTTGAAAAAAATAAAATAATCCCATTTCATATATTTTCTTTTATTAATTTGGAATTTCACGGAGTTGCGGCCGATGTCCTAAAAATGGGACGGTAGTTTTGGGGCGGAAACCCTGCGAGAATTTTCATGTAATTCACATAACGATCATCTCAGGACTGTAGAGGATATGAACAAGTGTCATATCTCTTTCTAGAAACCTGGTGAGTGATGACAACTCTGCTAATGTGTCGCACATCCAACAGAGGGCCACGTATGTTTTAAATTTTTTCAAACTCTTCAACAGGCCATCAGGAGTAGGGCCTGAATTGCTGCCTGCGCTATCTCCTACAACAGCATTTTCCAAGTCAGTGCAGACTGCATTATAAGCCCGGCAGAGAGACAATGCTGCACTTTCTTGGGACAGCCATCTCGTATTCGAGCCACATTTTATGGTCAGGATGTTATCCACAAGACCCAATTCCTTTAAAATCTTCTGTGTAGTCTTTAAAGATGCACTTTTTGTATGCTGTAATGGTAGTATGTGTAAATACCCTGAACAACTTCTTCTAAAATCTGCAATAAGCGGATACCTTGGAAAGAATCCTTGGAGGCAAGTGCAAGTCTGTGGTTCATGCAATGTATTCCAATAAGATTGGGAATAATCCTCTTTAACTGGGCCACTACACCGTTGACACGCCCCGTCATTACATTGCAGCCATCTGTGCCAACTGCATTGAAGGTCCCCAGAGGTATATCAAGGCACCTGCATACATTAAGCACTGTTTCAGTAATTATGTCTGAAGAACCATTTGGTATTTCAATATCCTCCAAAAATGTTGATATCACTTCACCTTCTTTGACATATCTTACTGCAAGAGCCAAATGCTTACGCACCGAAATGTATGTTGTCTCATCAAGTAGTAGAGCCACAGCTGGACTCTGAAGGATGTCTTGTCTCAGCTGTTCCTT
>JAHWFO010077206.1:0-12380 GCA_023313115.1 Rhysida immarginata | reverse complement strand
TTTTTTTTATAATTTATATTAAAAAGCAATTAATTTACGAAAATTCTCCTTTATAAATTCCTTTATTTAAGGTAAATAAAATAAAATATACATATAAACAATAATTTGGATTATAATTAATGAACTGTATATTTAATTTTATTTACTTTAAAATTATAATTTATAAATGAAAATTATTGTCTCACTTGTCTCTGGTTCAATTATTTTATTCAACTGAGAATTATTTCTTCCTTTTTTTTGTTTAAAAATAAATTGAGTACCTTTTAAAAGTATTTTAGGTTACTAGATTTTCTTTTAATTTAAAATTTTAAAATCAATTAGCTAAAATTTGATAAATTATGTTAGGTTTGTTTATCAATAGTAAAAAACACTTTTAAATATCTTCCCAGTTTAAATGTGCTGACTTTATCAACATTCCATTATTGTCAGATAAACAAAAATTAAAATGACATTTTTTTTATTTTCTTAAAATAATTTTGTGACACAGCTTAAATTTTCTTAAAGTATAAACATCTAATTGATATTTCAATAAAGATAAGTATTGTGATAAACATTTTTATTGTGAGGAATGCATTAAAAAAACTGTCAACTGTCACTCAATAAATGAGCACCAAGCTCGTATAACCAGATTTCCAAAGGATGACATTCTTCATGAAAAGTGGATACATCTTATTAGGCGTAAGAATTGGAAGCCAAACTTTTATTCTTCAGTTTTCTTCATCTATGCTTTCACTTGTCTCTGGCTAAGCCTCCATTATTAATTGCGAGTTGTATGCGATCTTTTAAAAATTCGTAAGGCATTGAATCAGCTATTGAAAGTCATTAAAAGTATACGTTATCGTTAGTTAATGCAATAAGGTTTTTTTAAAAAAATCAGAAAACAGGTTACGCTTACTAATACCTCTTGAAGTCATCTACAAAAACAGCTGAAATAACATTGAGAACATACGCCACCTTACGTTTCTGCCATTCCCATAATGGAGATCGCTGCACTTCCGGTGGCACCAGTAGCGCTCAGCAAAATGAATAGGGGTCATCCACAAATTACGTCATCCATCCAAGGGGGGAGGGGGGATCGCGGAATGCTGACAAAGAATGACAAGCGGGGGGTTTTGCCCAAAATGACAGTCATCACTAATCAGTTTAAACTAATTTACGTACATAAATAAATGTAAATTTATAATAGACTTGAGGAAAATTTTGAGACGCAACCACTCCAATTTCACACGGGAAGTGCAGGGAATTAATTACATGGAAATACGAGACGGTTTTACCACAGTTGAAAGAGATATCTTTCATCTGTGGTTTTACATAGATTGCATTATTCCATGTTGCACAATAAATTAAGAACAGTGATATCCAGGTTCAAATTTGCAACAAACTTTATTTTTATTTTTATACGCGTTTTATTTTAAACCATTTTCAGTTAAATGTTACAATATTTAATATGTGAGCAATTTATAATCTAATTAACATATAATTCTAATTGCGCCCATATGGACAATCTTTCATCCCCAGTCAATCATGGGAGAAATTGACACGAGTGGAGAGTGAATTTCTAGCAATTAAGTAAATGGAGAAATTTTTGAACAAATATATAAGAGAATATTATAAACACATAATTTATAAATAAACTGATTAAATAATGTACTTAAATAAGAAATTGTTAATCATTTAATAACACTAGACAACAAAATTTCAAAAAGTTCATGCTTCCGAGATGAAAATAGTCATTTCTGAATGAATTCAATGTGCTGAACACGAATATGACTAAAAAGCTGAATTGGCTATTGTTTCTTAGTAATTTGTAAACGAGGAATGTTTATTTTGTGTGATTCTGACAATGGTGGGTGCTGTATATTCTTTTCTCTAGGCTTAAAAGATGCTCTTGGAGGCCATTCTTTCTTGATGTAGTGCAAATCGATTGCTCTGCTGTCCCATAGACAAAGAAAATGGCAGTACTTTGTATCTCTCTGCTACAAACCTATCAACAGAGACACTACCTTCAGATTAGCACAGATCTACCAGCCATATTTAATCTAGTTAATCCTGTCCAATAGCTGCTTTAGACTGTCCTACGTCTCCTTCATGTACACAGCATGCCCGGTATTTATAGATGGAAGATGGTTCCCGTGATTCTGAAAAACCGATAGGACCTATTTAACGGACAACACATCAATATCTCTGCAACGAGAGCCAATCGACTCTTTTCAATGTGATATTCGTGTTCAGCACGTTAAATTCATTCAAGTTTGGGTATGTTCACCTAAGAAGCAATTTCGTTGTTGCCCAGTGTAATTAGCCATGATAACAAACCAATAGGCAAGTGATTACATATGTAAATATGGACGGATTTCATGAGATATACTGTATGTACCCCTGTTATTTATATAACTGTACCCAATATAGGATAAATATAAACGTATGCGAATAAAAGCATAAGATGAGAAACAAAACTCTGAACTCTTAACCCAGTGCTAAACAATATTCTTAAGAAGTATTAACTGACAAACCGTGGGGAAAAGCAGATACCTAACATTTTTTTGGAATAACGAACAAACCAATTTATTTACAGCACTTCCACTGGGAAATCCTATTTATCTCAGTGACCGGTTTCCAATTTTGTTTGTAACACTTGCACTTTATCATAAAGTTATCTCAACTACATATAAAAGTAGAGAATACTCCCATATGATGCATATTGTCAAAGTGTGCAGGAAAACTAGCACAAACGTGTTTGCCAAATTTGTGGTCTTTATTTCATTTCTGTTAAGTGCATGAAATTCCAGCAAGCAATTCATGGCGAGACCTCTTGCAGTCGTAGATAATATTACCTGCAAACAAGGAGAGATAGACTTGCACTCATCTACCAGGCATGTGAATATGAAGTCGGAATTTTTGTACAGAAAATACACGTTTATTATATGAAAATGATAATAAATATTTTATTCGACGTAATGCCCATCGCTGGCTATAAATTTTTTCCACCTGTCTGACAATTTGTGGAAGCCATACCAAAAAAACTGTTGCTGTTTTGAAGTATACCAGTCATCGAGCCATTTTCTTACATTTTCGTAATAAGTGAAGTGCGGTTCAGCAAGTGCGTGTCCCATCGATCCAAATAAGTAGTAGTCGGAGCCAAGTCTGATGCGTAAGGCGCATGAGAAAGTATTGTCCAACTAAACGCCTCAATCATTTTCTTGACCAAGTTTTGCTATGTGTGGTGGTGCATTATCATGAAGCAAAGTCAGTTTGTGTTGCCTTTTTTTTTTTGATATTCTGGTCGTTTTTCACTCAAAGCTTGATTCAAATCGATCATTTGTTGTCGGTAGCGTTCGGTATTAACGGTTTCGCCAGGTTTCAGCAGCTCATAATAGATAACTTTGTGTCTTCCACGTTTTTCGTTTCTCATGTCAGAAACGCCACTTTTGAATTTTTTAAACCACTCAAAGCGCTATGATTTACCACTCAGCGTAAGCTTCGGCTAGCATTTAATGCGATTCTGCAGCAGTTTTCTTCAAATGGTAACAGAAAATTAATGCTGTACGCAAATCGTAGTTTCCAGGCACAAAATTCGACATGTTCAACGCTAGTACAAACTATGCTGTTGAGTTGAAAATCTTTGTCAGATATCAGAGTAAGAAACTGGCGCCAACGACCCCATTTGACGGTAAATACATTTGCAGCGAGGGCCATTTATAGGTAAATTCCGGTTTCATATTTACAGGCCTGGTATTAAAGATGATGATGATTTTTGTGTGGCTTAGCGGATTTGTTATTTCTGACGTGTTCGTTCCTGAACCAACCTCAAAAAATACGCCTGTAGTAATTAAAGATTTGGAGATTTGGGCTACCTCACCATGGATTAAAGATGTGTAAATATTTCAATAATTGGTATATTTTTCCCTGAATGTTTACATTGTTTTTATTTATTACCTCGTTACATCTTGATTAATAGAATTTAATTGTCACTTTTCGTGTCTGGATGACATATGACCGAAGGGGGGAGGGAGGGTTTACAAAAATATGACATGTACTGACACAGGGGGGGAGGGGGGTATAAAATTATTTGGAAAAAGGATGACGTAATTTGTGGACGACCCCATAGGGCACTGCCAGTCTCTTACTTTCATTTGTCTCTGGTGCCGATACTACTGTGATTGCTTCCCATTTACGTTCTTTGCTTTTTCCGTTAAGGAGTGCGGAGATCGAGTCTGCAGCAGCTTCTCATCATTTCCTTGGAAAATCAAGGTAAACTTCTTCTACAACTTGTAAAATTATAAACGATGTTACGCACAGTTACTTTTTGAAATGCAAACACAATTTTCAGCCTAGTTTGGTCCTTGTGTACAAATTCAAAGCGAAAAGAAAGCTGCCGCTAGAGCGTTTCCCAAATTAGGCCTAACGCAATTGTCGTGGCCATTCTTGGTTCGCTTCTCTTATTGACAAATAGGAAATGTTTAACACCACCAATAACAACAAGCACAGTGTACTACTACTACTACTACTACTACTACTACTACTACTACTACTAGAGTAGAGTAAAACACAAGTTGTAAGCCTTGTAAGAGTTAAATTTACAAAAGCCATGTTCATTGAATTGACGGGGTTTGGTTCCCTAGTGTTGTGCAGCTGCCATCTGTGCAACAGATTAGGTTCTCTAGTGTCGAGTTCTGTTCATTTCTGCAGCTTTCATTTCCAGGAAAAAAAAAAAAGAGTTGGACAGATTGCAGAAGGTAGACAAACATGCAAGTGCAAGATACTTTTCTCCAACGAAAGATGGAGTGGGTGTGTCCAGTTAAATCGTTAGACAAGCAAAATCACTTCTACTCCTTTTCATACTTGGGTCGCCTCATACTTGGAGCATGGATGAAGAATACCAGGATAACCGACTCCATAGGCAAGCCCAGCAAGCTCTCTCGTAGTGTGGCGCCATCTGGTTATTTTCGTGAAAATCTCCCTTTCTGAACTCAATCCAATGCTTCTTTTAATGCTCGTTTTGATGAGATAATTAATTTTTTTTTTTTTTTTTTTTACAAAAATTGGATAAAATCAATTAGATGCAGGCCAGCTTCTAGAAAAATTTATTAAAAATCACGCGGCTGAATTAAATTAGTTATAAAAAATATTATTTAGGTAAAGTTGAAGCTCTTAAACAAAAATAAAAATTTCTTTATTAAATGTTTATAAAAATGATTTAAAATAAAAATAATTACAAAAAAGTAGTAACGTTTATCATAAAAATGTTTCAAAGCTTTTTTTTTAATGTTTTTTACGATTTTAATTAAGCAAAAAATTATTTCCGGCATAACAATATTAAAATGCAGAATTTTGAACGATTTTAATATTACTTTGACCACATGGTTATTAATGATCCCTCTCCCTCCCCTTTGTGGTCATAAGTGGTCAAGTCCTGACCCCTTCCCACAAATGAGTATCTACACTGAGTGAGCATATTATTATTACCATCTAGCATGTTTATGCAAATGCGCGCACGGACGTCGCCACAATCAATATTATTTTATTTCTAGAAGAATTTATAATTCTGCTCATATATATATATTAAAAATATTTCCATTGAAGGAAATTGGCGGAGATTTAAAAAAAAAAAAAAATGGGTCTCTTCAAATAATGATTTTGATTCTTTCTTACCTTTTCCATCATAATTATTTTTTAATCCTCCTTTTAGATTTAGTTTTTAGTTTTAGTTTTAGTGTAAACCCTACGAGCTTAGGCTCAGTAGTTACATTTTATTGCATTAACTGATTTTATTGTATTGTATTGTATGGAATTATTATAAACTGATTGTACGAGTTTATACAATAAAAATACAATAAAATATTATATATAAAAAAAATTATCATTTTCAATAACGTGTTTACATTGAATTTTAGAAAATACAACGCGATACCACTTTTGCAAGAAATTTCGGTCTACGTGTAATTTAGTATACTAATTCAGGATTCGTTAAAACTTGCAGAAAATAAAGATAAAACTTAATGAAATGTTAACACATTAGTAGCATATACTTTCAGTATAATTTCTTATGCACATTCCGCATTATCCGTCGCTAAAGAGTTGGTTATCCGGACCACTACATGGTAAGCTCACATCTTAAGCCCGAGTTCTATGGAGTAGCGGGTTTAAGATGTCAGCTTTGAGTGTAGCGATCCGGATAACCAACTCTTTAGTGACGGATAACGCGGAATGTGCATAAGAAAGTATATGCTGCTAGTGTGTTAACATTTCGTTAAGTTTTATCTTTATTTTCCGTAAGTATTAACGAATCCTGAATTAGTATGAGCTTTGGTATACTAAAATACACATATACCGAAATTTCTAATGAATCCTGATTGCAATTTTGTCCTGCATTTTTTCCTTCAAAATCTGGTCACCCTATGAATAAAGCCAGTTACCGTAAATACTATATTAAGCGCCCGGGCGCTTATTTGCAAAAATTCAGCGGACCCCCCAGGCGCTTAATGCAGGTGGGCCGGTATTACAGGTCCGGCGCTTATAAAATTCTGCACAACTGTGATGGATACTATTATGCAAAATTCTCGCCCTTCACCTACATCTTTTCTAAAGTATCTTGCTGTGTTTTCCATTCCCGTTAGGTTCAATGCTAAACTGTTTGGCTGTAGCCTCTGTAGAATGGTTTTCAGCCTACTTTACTGTTGCGAGATTAAAATTGATGTTATATCTGTGCAGTACTCATTTTTCATCAGCCATGTTGCTTGACTGAATCCAAAATTAAAAGCAAGAAATTAGAAGACAATCATGCTGGTATCTAATTTTTGGTTTAGCAGTGGCTTTTGGGAGAGCAAACATTCCCATGAGAAAGCAGCAACAGAAGAAAAATTCACGAAATGAACTAAAAAAAGCGCCCGGGCGGTTATTGAAGGTCCGGTGCTTATTTGCAAAAATAGGCGCTTAATGCAGGCGGGCCGGTATTTCAGGTCCCGCGCTAAATACAGTATTTACGGTACGTATGCATGCATTGTTCCCGCGTCGACCAGAAATAGTCGATATTCCGAGTCAAGGTCGCACTAATAGAGGTCACTCACTGGTCGAATTGAGGTCTAATATTAGTTTCGAGTCAGTCACTGGTTGCCAAAGGTATCCCATTTCTACCTTTGTTCTTCTCTCGTCAAAGTATTTTTGACTCATGTAGGGTTTTTTGTGCCTTCTACTACCTTTTGGTGGAAGAACACAAAAGAAGTACAAGAGAAGTACACCACCCTATCAAAAGTCATGGGACAACCCTGATTTGAATGAAAATGAGACATTCCTTTGCAATTTCACTGTTGGCATTCTTCCCAGCACTACATAACAGAGAATATGTTGTTATAAGATGATGTTGCGTGAATGCTGTAAGAATGTCTCGAAGAAAAGAGCTTTCAGACTTCAAAAGACCCAATTGTTGGGTGCTCCAAAACGAGCTTTGGGACGGGCTTTGACCGGTCGCGACCGGTCGGACTTTTTAGACACACCCTTATTAGTATAATTTTATTTATTTTATTTCTATATAATAATATTCTAAAAAAAATTTTCCGATTTCACGTAACTCATTTTTAAGTAAAAACGTTTGTAATGTTACCCATATCCCGTCCGAGGGAGCCACCATCAAAATCAAAGGAAAGTGTAGCCAGTAAGACTACTCGCCTTGCTTTACATTCACGTTCTTTGCTTTGCGTTCGTTAACGAGTCCAGAGAACGACAATGCAGCAGCTTCTCATTTTCTTTGAAATTCAAGGTAAACTTCTTCTTCTGCACCTTGTAAAATGACAAAACTCGTAATTAGTTTTTAAAATGCAAACACACTTTTCAGTCTAGTTTGGTTCTTCTGTACAAATTCAAAGCGGAAGGAACGTTGCCGCTGCAGTGTTTTCCAAATTAAGCCTAACGCAATAGGAAACTTGACACTATAATTAAGTTGATTTTAACGCCACCTAGTATTGACATTTAAAATTATTATATTGTAAATGGCGGATTCCTCAATGAAACATGCTGTAAAACACAGTCACTAAAAAGGACGTGTGGCGGCATCTATTGCTGCATCCTAGGATGTAATTCAAATAGTTATTCGATACCAAAGACATCTCTGTTTAATTTGCCAAATATAAAAAAGAATTCTGAATGGCGAAATAAATGGATTAAAATAATTAGGCAGATAAAGTATAAACTCCTTTTAATACTTATACAAATGCATTTATGGTTAATGTTAACTATCTCCACAATCGCGCGATGGCTGAATCCGCAAATTGAATTGTCGCGATTCCTGTAATCGGCCGAGGGGAAACCAACTGCTCCCTGTATTTTAGTTGGGGTATATATCAGTTATTTGCCCCAGGAGGGGGATGTCGTAGACAGAACGCCGAAGGCGTTCGAGTAACGGAAACCAGTGACCAGCGAGGCTCGCAGGGCCGAGAGTGGGACTTGCGTTTGCGATTGTGCAATAGTGTTGGAGTATTCGAATATCAAAGTAATCGATACCAACGATACTTAAATTTCAGTATTCGTATTCGAATACTACCTTGAGTAATCGACTACTTTTGATTACCACAATTGGTTGGTTTAGGAATTTTTTTTAAATTTATTAATCGTCCATGATTTCCTCTATGTGATTTTATCTATGAATTTACGTTACCAAATGCTGTAAATACTTAAATCAGGAAAATTTTTTTAAAATGTTCAAATTAACTGGTTGACAATTTTTAGTTGATTTTGGAAATTTCGGAAAGCCAAATACTCTTTCTAATAACATAGGTTTTTTGTATGTCTCTCGCATGTTCGGTTTTCCCCAAGCTTGAGGCTGTGAAGTTTTGGTCGTCACATCTTCATTGATATAAAAAAATCACACCGACAACATGCTTACATTTTCCACTTACTCCTGCTTTGCAAGAGCAATGAGCTTCAGATATTTCATTATTTTCATCCATCTACAATGATTAGTTTTCAAACAAATTTTTTATTTTTTATTTTTCAAAACAAATTTTTTAATATTTCACTTTGTAAACAAATTTTTAATTTAGAAACTATCTTTAATTTAAAAGAATAAATTTATCTACTTGGATTGTAATATTATAACTAGTTTTAGTTGTCTTCATTTGTGGGATGCATTTTGCTTCAATTAATTTACATGGAAATTTTTGTAAAAAATCATAAATATGATCAGATTCTTTTAAATTATGGCCTTTTTCTATTGTTTTTCTTCTGAATAGTTTTTTCCAATTAATTACCTCTTCGAAATTAAATTTTCGGATTATTTCCATTATAAAACAACGATTCAAATTTCCCTCAAAATAAAAATCTCTACTTACAATAAAAAAGTACAAATTTTAAACACTAGATGGCGCAAAATGTAATGCGACTGCAGCGCTCCTGCCAGGTTTCTTAATGCCTATTGTCGTGGTCATTTTTAGTTCGGTTCTGTTATTGACAAATAGGAAATGTTTAACACCATTGTCTACTACTAGAGTAGAGTAAAACACAAGTTGTAAGGCTATTAGAGTTAAATTTACAAAAGCCATGTTCATTGAATTGAAGAGGGTTGGTTCTCTTGTGTTGTTGCTGCTGCCATCTATGCAAAAGATTACGTTCTCTAGTGTTGAGTTCTGTTGGAGAAAGAGTTAGAAAGATTGCAGTAGGTAGAAAACCATGCAAGTGCAAGATACTTTTTTCCAACGAAAGTTGGAGTGGGTGTGCCCAGTTCAATTTTCCATGTAAATCGTTAGACATGGCTGCAATCAAAACCACTTCTACTCCTTTTCATATGTAAGGTTTTGAGAATTAATTTAGCCAGAATTAGAATATTCAGATTATTTATGCAAATGAGCTATTTTATATTCGCGTTCAGGATTGTCTATTTAGATTCAGAAGTCAAGAGTTTATATAAAGTTTAGAAGAGTTTTTACGTAGAGAAAGATTAAATAAAGTTTTAATTGTTTTAAATATTTTTATGCGTGGGTGTAGGAGTCGTTAATAGAGAGCCAAGTTTTAAGGTTGGTCAGAAGGAGAAAGTAAGAGTCAGTTTACACAGCTTTGTTTTGATCGTTAGAATCATATTCAAGGACCTAAATAGTATGGCCACAGTAGGACAAGTGAATCGGAGAACCGGATGAACAGATAGAAAGAGACAGGGAATGATCACGTGGATGTCGAAGTTTGATTGGTTGTCGAAATCGAAATTGTTAGTTCAGTTATGCTAAGTGAAAACGTCTAGTCAGTAGCTATGTAACGATTCCCGTAGCCGAGTGTGTGGTGAACAACTCATAAATTTTTATACTAATTCGGCCTCCATCTGGTAATCCTAGGATTCCAGATGGGAAGTTTAAAATTTTAGTATCAATCCAGTTTGAATTGTAGTGTATGAAAATGTAACTGTCAGAGTGAAATTTAGTTAGCTTGCGTTATCGAGGTGGTTTGAGGAGTTTCCATCAAGCTGAGAACCAGCGTCATCAATTACAATAATTTCATGATTTGCGAGGGATGTTGCAAGAATGCGTACCGAGCCCCGTGGAGTACCCCGATCCAGTATAAGAAGCCAGAGACGATCTTCCTGTGAGCCACTCTGTTGGAAGAGGACGACCCCCCCTCCCGCCAAGCTGTGGTAGCCAAGAGGACGAGAGAGATCCAAGAGCGGACAGATTGAGAAGACACGGTATAGCCCATTTCCAATTTAATGTCTCAATGGCCAATTCTTTTATTCCTCACATGATTTCATTCTTTCTATTTTATATATTACATTCGTACTTTGGGAAAGGATTATTCTATCAAACAGTGGGAAGGACAATTATAACGTAACTTAGAACAGTTATATTATACGTAAAGAACCCTAACTAATTTAATCTAAATTCTGTATTTCATCCAGTTAATTGTTTAGTTGTATTTATTAAAGTCTTACGTTCAGATCTTTATTCAGTAACAATATAGCAGATTGCTCAGTTAGTAGTTTACATTCATTATTATTTCGGAGCTATTAAAGCCATATTTGTATTTTACATTCCGAGAGAAATAGAACAATTTATAATTAGAGTTCCTGTTGAACATTGTTACCACTGTGTAATTCTAAATTCAGTATAACCCGAATTTCCTTGAGATATAAATTGTATAATCGAACAATTGAGAATTACATACATACCTAATTTACATATTACTATTGCTAATATATCATTATTGTTATACCCAGAACCTTTGATCATTGTCTTATAAGTTTAGTCTAAAGGAATCCTTAATTGATAGTCATCCTGTTGTATGCTACACAATTTAATTACTAAGTTATTATTTGGAATTGTGATTACTCATTGAAAAGTATAATTAGTCAAATTGCCACAAGTCATTTCTTAATTACAAATTGTATCATTTTATTTGAATCTTAATTGGAGCTTGACCAAGTTGAAATTCATATCTTAAATTATCTTTATCATTTGCATTACCTTCCATACAATATTGTTTTATATACATTTGTTAAACATTGTATAAACATTCTCTTTTGTGTATCTTAAATATTGAATAAGGAATCATTTACAAAAGTTATAACAGGGTATCTAATCCTGGTTTATATTCTTTTATCGCAGCCTCATATAAAAAATCAATGAAAGTTAAATATTTCACCACAAACTAAAAATACAATTTATATGTTAATCGGTGGAAGGATGGATCATAATACTGTTCCTATTAACTAAACAGGTGGTGGCCTTACAGTATAACAGAGGGACATCAGGAGTTCCAACTAGTTTCGCCATTTATTCCCGGCTTTGTCAAGGATATACAGCAAGAGGCATGCAAGCCTTTATATATACAGAACAGTGGTACAAGTTAAGCTATGAGCGTAAATACATACAAGAACCAATAGGATAAAAAGAAAGGGGGCCAATGCGAAAAAGGACGTAATGGCCAGTAGAATAAAATAGAATAAATACAAAATTTATTTAAGATACACAAAAGAGAAGTTGTACAGAGATGGTGCGTTTAACGCGGACCGAAAAGAGAACAAATCCGGTTGTCCGAAGACAAGAGAATTATCATAAAAAAAACATTAAAGGGGTAAAAAACTTACAAAATGCAGAAGAAACATAAAATAAAGAAAACGAGAGAAAATCATAGTAGATCAGATAAAGAACTAAGTATAGCAAACACGTTAAAGTCCGTCTGGCAATTGAGAAGCAAGTGAGGGGTGGACTTCTTGGCCTTAAATATTTCGATCGCTTCGAGGGTAGCAGTTTTTTCAGGTTTATTACAGATGTGCAAGACAGACATAACCTCTTCTTTTGTCTTCAAAGTGTGTCCGGAATCTGCGAGATGGTTTGCATAGTGGGAGACACGGTCCCATTTTCTATACGAGTCAAGGTGTTCCTTGAATCGCAATACAAAATTGC